>VMDR010001565.1:0-120772 GCA_007922815.1 Macrotus californicus
ACCAACTGTGCACTTTTTAAAAAAGTAAATAAAAATAAATGACCCCCCCAAATATCTATATTGTTTCATTTATCTAAGTGTAAGCATTTCTCATGCCTTATATTTTCTGAAATTATTTTTTAAAGTGTGCATAATATGTAATCATGGGGATGTAAATTTATTTACATATTAAATCTTGCTGGATAGTTGTGTTTATATTTATTTTTGGTCTTCTAAAGCTAAGATGATTCTCCTTGCACACAAACCTTTGTATCACTGATTATATTCTTAGCATAGATGCCTCCCAGCAGGATTAGTGGATTCAGAGGTACAGATGGAATGAGAATTTGTTACGTGTACCTAATTGCTATCAAGACAGTCGCATTGATTTGCACTTGCTAGTCGAGGATGGCCATGCTCCCCTCTTAACCTTTTATGAGCACTGACTCCTAAGACATTTTGTCTAACTGTACTTCAAATAATCTTCAAGCTGTTGTGTGCTAGTTTTAGAATAGGTGATTACTTGTCGTGGTAGTCATCTTTAAGTGGAGTGTGTGTTTAGAAGAGAAGGCACTCCATACACACACTCAGACCCAGATTGCGGGGAAGCAGATATGGAAACTGGTGGCTGTCTGGAGCTGTCTTCTCCTCTCTGGATTGAATCTGCACCAACTCGTAAACCTCTGTAGCTATATGACTGCTCCCTACTGGGCAGATGACCTTGGAGGAGTTGTTGATGAGAGTCTGTCCTCATTGTTAAAGTGGGGTACTGCTACCATCACTTAGATGCATGTGTATATAGGCATATTGCATAAGTGATATGACAACAAATATACAAAGTGTGGTTATGATACTAATATTTTTCATTATTTTATTTTCCATGGCCTCTTACAAAGTGTTCACATCTTAGGCATTCAGCTGTCCACCCTGCTTTTTAAACCTAACTCATATCTTAACAGACTTTCCATGTCACTGTCCCTTTTGTATACAGCTGCCTATCATTACAGGCCTAGCTGTATCATTTTATTTAACCGGTCCCATGTTAATGGCACCAAATGATTTCCAGTCTTTTGCTAGTACATAACATTGCTGTGGTGTAACCCTTGTATTGATGGTATTTTGGATGTGTTTGGGTGTATCTCTGAGGGTTGGTTTTTGGGAGTTTCAACTTCGTGTGTCAGGGAAAGGCACACCTTTGTCTTTGCGTAGGCATTCTCACGTGAGTCTGTGGGGTCTCCCCACAGAGCCATTGCTTGTTAACAAGTGGGCTGTCCTGCTGCCTCCCTACGGCGTCCCCTTCCATTTCTTTTACTATGATCATTTAATTACAGTGCAGCTAAGACCTGGACGCTTTGAATTCTTAAGAGATTCACCATTGCTTTACCAGGTTTTTCTTAAAACCTCCTCCAGCTCACTTACATGTTGAATGTTTGAGTGCTACATGCCTTGTCCTCTGCTGGGCATTGTGAGGGCACGTATGTGAAAGGTAAGTTTTGGGGTTCATCTTCCAGAACCTGGTAGGCAGGCAAAACCATTCTGCACATACTTCCAGTTAGAGTTAAGCACTGCATTTATTTTAGAGGGATTGTGTTGTGGGGATGAGGTGATTAAGGATGGCCTTCTGGAGATCTTTTCCGATTTGGGCTGGGTTCAGGGGGTTCCGGTTAGAAAGGAGGAGGTTGCTTTTGCTTTAAAAGTCCTCAGGCTTATAGTAGAGAAAAGGAATTGGATGAGACTAGAGTTTCTAAACTTCAGCACCGTCAAGGCTTTGGCCAAATAATTCTTTGTTTGGGGGCTTGCCCCGTGTGTTGTAGGATGTTTAGCGGCATCCATGACCTCCACTCACGAGATGCCAGTAGAGTCCTGCCCCCAGTTTTGACAGTCAGAGATGTCTCCAGAC
Organism: Macrotus californicus; assembly: GCA_007922815.1. Classification (NCBI taxonomy): domain Eukaryota; kingdom Metazoa; phylum Chordata; class Mammalia; order Chiroptera; family Phyllostomidae; genus Macrotus; species Macrotus californicus. Next base: position 1,880 of record VMDR010001565.1, read on the forward strand.
GTGGCCCTATCCCCTGCGTGGATTGCCCCCAGTTCGGACCTACTGCAGAGTCACAAGCGTTGTTAATTCCTGCCTAATTGCATAGTGGTAGAAGTGCTGCATCTCCAGTTGGAAGCTAGCAAAATTAAAACTGTAATCTTCCCTGTGGCCTCTAGGAGTGTTAGGATTAGTGGAAAATAAGATTTTATAAGTAAAATAAGGATAGAAATCTAGGAGTTCTAAAAATTAGGTAAGGGGTTCAAACTTGATGTGGTAGATGGTAAGAAGCTACTTGCAGGCATCATAAGGACGCGTTTCCCCCCATGAAAAACACCTGAACTCTAAAGTGACTCAGGATTTTTCTGTCAGGCTCATTTTTATAAGACAGTGCTTATGTTAATACTATTCAGGGTAAAAAAAAGTGAGGAGGGCACTGATGGTCGGAGTGCTTTCAATATGGTGGTCTTCTGGCACTTCAGTGCAGAAGGGAATACCTGTCCCTGTCACGGAGCCCTGATTGGAGCGTGCACTGACACATCAGCTTATCTGCTAGCCCAGGGCCCTCCCACTCCCAGAGGCCTGGGGAGGATCACAGCTTTACTTCCACTAGCCTCTAACTCCGGTGTCCAACCTTTCGGCGTCTCTGAGCCACACTGGAAGAAGAAGAGTTGTCTTGGCCACACATTAAATACATTGAGACATGTAATCACAGAAAAAAAATCTCATAACATTTTAAGTAAATTTATGGTTTTGTGTTGGGCCACATTCACAGCCTTCCTGGGCTGCATGTGGCCTGCTGGCCACAGGTTGGATGCCCCTGCCCTAACTGGAAATCTAGCTTTTGCTGCCATTATGAAAACAGAAAGAAACTCACAGGGGTGTTAACTGTGCTTGTGACTTGTCATCAGTAGAAATCAGATGTCTTCATATTGCAGTGGCTGAGGCACCTTAAGGTGTCCTTTGTGCTCATCATGACTTCAGATTACATGGCACCTGCTTGCTAAGTGTGTTTAAAGAGGTTCATCTCTTAATATCATAGCTATTTTTAGTATAATTGGCTTCATTTGCATTCCTGTGTATTTTATGCATTTAATACATATTTCTGGGAAGGATCAATAGACTTCATCAAACAGGTACAGGTTGTTTTTTTGTTCACAGAGTAAAAAACCCTTGCTCTGGTGTTTATTGCCATTTTCAGAGTCATTTCAAATGCCTGTTGGTGGCATGAAATAAGGCTTTTGCAGAGTGAGGGCCCCGGTCAGCTTACCTGTGTTCTGGGGTTCTTCTTCAGTCCAAGTGCATGTTAGCATGCCCCATTTGGATGACTTTGGTCTTTAATGAAGGAGATTTTCATTAAAACTCTCTTCTAAAAATTGTGATTCTGGTCCATGAATAGTAAAGTGAGTTTTAAACACAAAGCTTTAAGTAAACTATGAAGCATTAGGTCTCTTTCATCAGATCCATGGACTGAGGAAAACCCTTAGAGAAAAGTGTAAATATCTGAGGGAGAGAATTAGCAGGAGTCATGCTGTCCAACATGTATCCCTTTTCTAGGGTGATGGTTTACATAGTTGTCATCTTCGAACCTCACCCTTGGAAGGGGTCTTTGAGTTCATCTGACCCAGTTCTCTACACACTGCTGGATTTCTTTCTACATCCTGCCTACAGAGAAGTTGTGAAGCCCTGGCCGGGTACTTCAGTTGGTCATCCTGATACTCCCAAGGTTGCAGGTTCCATGCCGGTCAGGGCAGATACAACAATCAACCAATGAATGCGCAAATAAGGGGAACAACAAACTGACGTTTCCTTCTTTCTCTCTCACTCTCCTTCCCTCCCTCCCTCCCTCCCTCCCTCCTTTTTTCTGTCCCTCTCTTCCCCTATCTCGTTAAAATCAATAAATTAGAAAAAAAGAGGTGGGGAATGTTCTGATCATGACAGACTCCTTTATCTTGAAATACTCTTGCAACATTAGCATCCCCTGGGAGCTAGTTAGAAATGCAGAATCTTAGCCACCCCTACCCAGCCTGTCTGAGTCAGAATCTGCATTTTAACAAGATCTGGAGGCATTTTGCACATTAAAGTTTGGAAGCAGAAGCCTAGTCTCTATTGAAGTAGCTGTAACAATGAGGTGGTTCACTGTCTCACAGCCAAGATGTGAGCTGTGAGTCCAGGTGGTGGGACTTTATAGCCCATTACAGTCTCCTTAGGTGTGTGGCAAATGTCAAACCAAAATCACTTTCCTGGCAGAACCACAGAATAGATGTGTGCCTCATGACTAGTAGCACACTTCAGAGTCAGGTTTCATTCATGGCCTAAACTTCGTCAGTCCTTTATTAGACCTGACGAAACAGTCTGATGATTGTGTAGTATGTAATTTCGACTACAGAAATTTTACTGTGAAGTAGCGGTGCTTTTCTGTTAGGTGAAGACTGAATTGCATTAAAATTTGGTAGATACAGTCATATATTTTACAGCTATATATTAAGCACCTTTTTTGTACCAGGCACTGTTTAAAGTATAGAGGATACAGCAGTGAACAAAGACAAAATGTCTCTGCCTCACTGAGCTTTGAGAAGTCCTTGCTAAGAAGGGCATTCCAGTGTTGATGTGACAGCAATGAGGGGACCATTTCAGGCACAGGGTACAGCCAGGGCAAAGGCCTCCAAGCAGCATCTGGCTGCTGAGTCCACCTTTGGTGGTTTCAGTGGGTTGAGCACAGGGGAGACGTGGGAGATGACAGGAGCCAGGCCCTTGTAGCTCATAGGAGAGGCTGGCTGTGCAGATGTGAAGAGTGGTTAGCTAGTCTGGGGGAACGTACCGAGTGTTCATTTAGAAACAAAGCAAGGCGCTTGCATAAAAAAGCCTTTGAACTTGGTGGAAAACATCCGTCAAGGTTGAGTCGGGCACTGTCTTCGGAGAGGCTCTTCTCCTTGCCTTCCTTGCAGTAGCAGAAGACGACATTTGGAACTGATCAAGTCTTCCTTCCCATGCACACTGAGCAGATGACTGGAGCTCTGCTGTGAGCATGACTCAGAGAGCATCTGAGTTGAACGCATAGGTCACATGGGCAAATTAACTTAACCAAAAATAACCCCGAAAACAGCATTTCTGGGAAAAGCAAGTGAAGACAGCTTTCAATGTAAACAAAGGAGCAAAGTAAAGATAAAGGCTTTGTGAAAAAGTGAACATTTGGAAAACTAAGAAGAAACGCTTTAGGGAAAAAATACTGAGGAAAACAAATACTTTTCTAGTAGTTATAATTTTAAAGAGTTTTCTTTCATGTATTTATGTCAGATGCAGTGGATGTGTTTTGAAAGGGTAACTCAGAGGTTTTACCTTTCTCTTTGAGGCATGACAATTGAACACACCTTTTAGCTTTTCCTGTTAATCCACAAGAGAAGCTTCCAGTTCTCTCTGGGTTTTCTCTTGACTTACTCGACAAGATAATAGGTACAGTCAGCAGCCTGGACTTGGGGCTATCAGTGAGTCACATCCTGGATGCAGTTAGCATCACCTGGGGAGTCTAACGCACAAAACAAAAGAATACCACAAGCAGTGTCCCAGCCCCACTCCAGAAATTCCGATTTAATAGGGGTGTGTAGGACTTGGTGGTGTATGTTCTTTCAGTACCTTGGGGGTTCTGCATGCAGCCAAGGTCAAAAATCACCCTTTCAGTCCAGCACCCCGTATTTCACAAGTTGTGTTCTGGCCACAGCATTAAATGCGTTAAACACATTCTCTTCCACTCACCCATTGCCTCCCTCTCCCCTCCTGCCTGCAGGCTGAGAGTTGGGAGGCTGGTTTTCTGTGTGTGGCTGTTGGGGATGTTTCAGGGTGGGCGTGCGGTATGTGTACAGAACAATGTAGCGGTCATGTGTGTGTGAGCTCAGGCAGGAAAGGTCTGTCACTAATCCAGACAGCTTGGCCTCTTCTTAGGACCAGGATTTAGAATTACTTACCAGGGTAGCTAAGAGAACATGGGGGTTCTTATGAGTCAGGCTAAAGAGGATGGAGTCTGCTGTGGTTATGTTAATCATGTAGTTATAAATGGTAACTTCCTGAGTTGTTTCCCATAGTAATATTTACTATTGGAACTAAAAATTGTGCTTTTTGAGTAATTACTTGTACCTATTAGTTCTGTTACCTTACCTTAATTAGTTCTATTACTTCATTTCTGGAGTACTTTGACATTGGATGTTGGAAGAAACTTTGCCAAATCTAAGGGGAGCAATCCAATTTAGTTAAATCTTCTAAGTGATTTAAAATTTTTTTTCTTTTTATGGGTTGAATTGTATCCCTCCAAAACTATCTGTGAACATGACATTATTTGGAAATAGGATCTTGGCAGAATTACAACGAAGTCTTCAGGGTGGTCCTAATGAAGAAGAAAATGCCATGCGAAGACAGAGACGCAGAAGGAGCAGCATGTGAGGACAGAGGCGGAGATTAGAGGAGTGGTGGAGCCGAGGCCACCGCCCGGAGCCGGGGGCGGGGCAAGGAGACGTTCCGCCCAGTGTCTCGTTGGAAGCACGGCCCTGCTGACTCTTTGACTTTAGACTTCTGGCCCCCAGGGTTGTGAGACAATAAATTTCTGTTGGTTAAAGCCACCTGGTTTATAGTACTTTGTTTTGGCAACCCTAGGAACCTAATAGAGTGAGATATGGGAAATTTTTATTTTCTTATTTATACTTTTCAGAATGTGAGCATATTTGTAGTGGATATGTAAGACTTTAAATTTATGTATTTTTATTTTTTTAAATGTATTGATTATGCTATTACAGTTGTCCCACTCCCCCCTCCCTTTTTTCCCTTCTTCCCTACACACCCCCTCCCACCCGAATTCCCCCTCTTTAGTTCATGTCCATGGGTGGGTTATACATGTAAGTTCTTGTGGCTTCTGTATTTCCGATACTATTCTTAACCTTCTGCCCATCTATTTCCTACCTACCATTTATGCTGCTATTCTCTACCTTTTCCTCTTCTCTTCCCCTCCAACTCCCCCACTGATAACTCTCCCTGTGATCTCCATTTCTGTGATTCTGTTCCTGTTCTAGTTGTTTGCTTAGTTTGTTTTTGTTTTAGGTTTGGTTGTTAATAACTGTGAGTTTGTTGTCATTTTACTGTTCATATTTTTTTATCTTTTTCTTAGATAAGTCCCTTTAACATTTCATATAATAAGGGCTTGGTGATGATGAATTCCTTGAACTTAACCTTATCTGGGAAGCACTTTATATGCCCTTCCATTCTAAATGATAGCTTTGCTGGATAGAGTCATCTTGGATGTAGGTCCTTGCCTTTCATGACTTGGAATGCTTCTTGCCAGCCCCTTCTTGCCTGTAAGGTTTCTTTTGAGAAATCAGCTGACAGTCTTATGGGCACTCCTTTGTAGGTCACTGTCTCCTTTTCTCTTGCTACTTTTAAGATTCTCTCCTTATCTTTAATGTTGGGTAACTTAATGATGATGTGCCTTGGTGTGTGCTTCCTTGGGTCCAACTTCTTTGGGACTCTCTGAGCTTCCTGGACCTCCTGGAAGTCTTATTTCCTTTGCCAGATTGGGGAAGTTCTCCTTCATTATTTGTTCAAATAAGTTTTCAATTTCTTGGTCTTCCTCTTCTTCTGGCATCCCTATGATTCAGATGTTGGAACGTTTAAAGACGTCCTGGAGGTTCCTAAGCCTCTCCTCATTCTTGTTTCTTCATTGTGTTCTGGTTGAATGTTTCTTTCTTCCTTCTGGTCCACACCATTGATTTGAGTCCCAGTTTCCTTCCTGTCACTGTTGGTTCCCTGTACATTTTCTTTTATTTCACTTTGCATAGCCTGCATTTTTCCTGTCATTTGCGACCATATTCAGCCAATTCTGTGAGCATCCTGATTACCAGTGTTTTGAACTGTGCTCTGATAGATTGGCTATCTCTTCATCACTTAGTTGTATTTTTTCTGGAGCTTTGATCTGTTCTTTCATTTGGGCCAATTTTTTGGTCTCAGCGAGCCTGTTACTAGTAAGAGGCAGAGCCTTAGCTGTTCACCAGGGCGGAGCAACCCACGTCGCTGCTGTGGAGGGAGGGTCCGGGAGGGAACAGTGCCGCTTGCTCTGCTCTCTGCCAGCTTTCAGTCACTTCCCTGCTTCCCACGAGCAAATTGGCCCTTCTGGTGCTGATTCCCAGGTGGGTGGTCTGTGTACATTCTAGGACCCTGTAGGTCTCTCCAGTGAGCTCTCCTGTGAGGCTGGGAGTTTCTCCCACTGCTGCCTCAACCCCCACAGGTGTTTTCAGTCAGAGGTTTTTGAGGCTTTATTTGCCTGTGCTAGAACTCTGGGTTGCATGGTCTGTCTCGCTCCCCAGTTGTTCCTCCTGGTTTATCTGCACGTGAGTGTGGGACCACCCGGTCCACAAGCCACAGCCTCACCGTGAGTCCTCTTCGCCCAGCTGCCCATCTCTGCCCCTCCTACCGGTCTGGATGAATGTTTCTTCTTTAACTCCTTGGTTGTTGGATTTCCATACAGTTCGATTTTCTGTCAGTTCTGGTTGTTTTTTGTTTTTAAGTTTGTTTTGTCCTTCTTTTGGTTGTGCGAGGAGGCACAGTGTGTCTACCTACGCCTCCATCTTGGTTGGAATTCTTTCCTAAGTGATTTAAATTTTTAACTGTCTTGATAACTTGTATCTTGGAAATGTTATCAAAAGAATTGACTTTTTGGGAGGTATTGGATCGGTGGGGTCATTTTCTTGAGTTATATTAACTTCCGGGTTACCTAGACTTGTGATGAGCTCCTTGTCACGCATGGTATCTCTTGTGTGGCCCAGGACCTGTTAGTTCTGTGCTGTGAGTGCACAGTGAGACTTGTCTGCAGAAAGCAGGGAGGCCTTCCTGCTCCAGAGGCTTTGACAAAGGTGGGAGGAGAGAGAGCTTGTTGTATACATAGCATGTGGTCTTACTGCAGTTCTCTGTGAATGATGGGTGTCACTCTGTATTTCATGTAGCAAATGCCAACCCAGCCCTGCAGGAGGGTGGCCATCTCCCCCTCCCCCCAACTCTCTGCCTCTGCCTCAGGGCCCCTGCCTCCAGAGCCTTATGCTGGTGATGGGGTCTGTGCTTGCAGTGCACTTACAGATTCTATTGATCAGCTCCCATCTGCTCTCCACAGGATGAAGTAAGCTAATGAGAATGAGGGCCAGACAGCTCAGGGGGACATACATGTCTCAAGTCAGATCTGTTTAAGAATCAGATCTGAAAGTCTCACTTCTTTCCCCTTCACTGTGTGTGTAGTGTAGTGCTTCTCCACCTGTGAAAACTCATGCTTCGTTTGATAAACTTTAAAATCTTAACTGTTTTCTTTTATTATTTGAAATTTTGATATGCATTTAATTGTGACTCCAAAGAAGTTAAAGCATTCGTTACTTTTTTCTTCTAAATCCTCTAAGTCATTAACATATTTTGGATATAAAATTTTCAAATACAACATTATTATTAAGGGGAAAAAATAAAAGTTATTGCATCCTCCACGCCCCACCCAAGAAAGTCTCCTCTCTTCTCCCTCCTCCCCCTCCTCAGGTTACTGCGGTTCAGGGTCCGTCGTAGCCTTCCAGGCCTCTTTCTGTTCGTTTACACACACACACACACACACACACTTGCTTTAAACCAGAGGAAAGCAGGAGGGTGGGATGGCGCTCTGTGGCTTGTTTAATCTTTCCGTATGCTGACCGGCTTCCGTGGTGGCTTTCTGACTGCACACAGTCCATCTGCGGAGGCACTGTCCTTGCTTAGCTGGCTCTGGATCGGTGGCACTCAGGTGTTTTCTGCTTTTCGCTGTTGCACACACTGCTGCAGTGAGCACCCTCCCCTCTCTCTCACACACGTCTTTTCCACGTGTAAGCACTTAGTTTGATGAATTGCTAAAAATGGAACTGTAAATATTTCAGAATATGCTTTTGTAGAACGTCCCCTCAACTAGATTCAGGTGTATTCCGTTCTTTACTGTTGTTTTTAGAGCATTTTGTGATTTATTCAAGATTTGTAAAAGGACAGCATTAAGTCCTGCTATGGAATTAATTTCATAGGTTATAATCGTGACAGCTTGGCTGACATAGTTTTATCCGGTCAAGTGAACCACGCACACGAGACATAAATTCCCATGTTTGCTTGAAGTTCTCTGGGCTAGTTTAAAATTTCAGTGGTGAGTAGTAGATGGGTGAAACTTTTGTCTTTCACAGCAAGTGCATGTTATTATACTAGTAAGACATGTTTTATAGAAAAATTTTAAAACTACAATAAACATAGATGACTTTTAAATAACCATGAAAACCATTCCATATGAACCAAATGGAAGAAGGTAAGATGATTATATTTTCGTCCCTGTAGGTCACTCCAAGAACCGAGACCCCTGTCACCAGTGTCAGTAATAGTTTGGAGAACGCACTACGTACATCAGCACATTCCACTGAGGAGTCGCTGCCCAAGAGGACTGTGGGAAAACAGTCCAAAGGTGAGCCTGTCCGCCTGCAGGGCTGAAGTGAAGGAGTCGCACTGGAGCGCAGGAGGGCAGGTGTTGCAGTGATGTTTGCTTAACTGCTTTCAGAGCTTCCAGACGTGTTTGTTGTAGTAAGGTGTGCTCTTCTAAATCCTGTAATACATGCATGTATCTTGGCTGTAAAAATCTCAAATACTGATGTTTATTAAGGAGGGAAAAAGAAAGTTGTTAAATCCTTCCCCATCCCACACCAAAATAAGTCCTAAATTCTAGAGCAGCACTATCCTGAAGAACTTTCCACAATAATGGGATGGTCTGTGTCTGCACTAACTCTGTGGCTACCAGCCACATGTGCCTTTTGAGCACTTTTGAAGCGTGGCTTGTGCAACTAAGGACCCTATTTGTTTTTCCATTGCAGTTGCAATTGCAGTAGCTCAGTGTGGACCTTGGCTGCCACGTTGGGCGGTGCAGCTCTGGACGTGGTGGGGGGCATGTTTCAGAGGAAGCAGTGAGTTCCTTGGTTCTCACATGCCTGACTTTTGCAGCCGACTGGACAGTCACAGAGTCAGTTTGCCACAAAGTTGGTGAGCTGTGTGGCGGTGTGGGAGACCTTCCAGGAGAGTGAAGGTGATGAGTAGCACTAGATGGCTTGACGGTGAACCCCAAGTCTGCAGTCATCAGAAGGGCCAAGATGCCCCTTGGACGGTCATCATGAGGCCCCAGGGCATTTGCTCCCTCACTCGGCTGGGCTTCATTCCTTCCCTCTTTTGTTTGTCTCTTCTAGAACTGAGCTCTGCTAAGGTGGGAGCCGTGCCTGCTTGTTTTGTCGCCTGCTTGTTTTGTGTTTTCTGTTCTCTGTCTCCCTCCTGTCTCAGGCACAGTGCCTGGTACCTCAAAGATGCTTAGTAAACACTTTGTTTTTAAAGTAAAGCCCCATTTTGACAAAGTTATAGTGAGCCACCCGTCCCTGACTTGGGTCGTATGCTGGAGATGTCTGTCTTCTAGTGCCTGCACTTGTGTTTATGTAACGTAACTATGTCATGGTGTTAAAGTGGTGAATCCTCGGAGCGGCCCTGGGAGCGCAGTCAGCTTGTTCTCTATGCTCTGCTCAAGGGACCGTCATTCTCAGGACAGCGGGGCCTCAGCTCCCAGGTTGGGTAGTTGTCATTCAGTCACAGGCACTTTTTCCCCCTAAAACTGCCCTTGTCCTTTTTCCTTCAGTGTGTCATCCAGGGACCGGGGCCTCTGATGGGATGGTGCTCCCTTTGTCTCCAGATCGTCCAGCATAGAATCTGTGCCCTGCACCCTCCTGATCTGAAGGGCTGGCCTCTTCTTCACCATAAGTAACACCACAGTGTTTTTTCCTTGAGATACAATTATCAAGAACCCCTCACTCTTTTTTAAAAATATAATTGCAGAATATGTGGCTGTTACCTCTGTAACTCACATCTGTGTGTTGGTACGCAGAGAGATGGTGAGCCAGCTTCAGCATCAGCTGTACCAGAACATCATTAATTACCTACAGTTTTCTCCATTCAGTGGTCAGAGGTGGTAATAGTTTCTTACATCCAGAAGTTGGCGAGCCAGCTAACTTGGTTTATTAGTCGCACTCCCCTACCGTTCTGTTGGGCATACGTTACTGCTTTTCTGGCAGTCTGAAGTCACTCTAATATTATTATAAAGTTTGTCATCGTCTTTTCTGGACCCCCTGTGTTTTTGTTTTCCTTTGCTCATTTGGAAGTGTTCACTAATGCAGTATACCTTACACAGAGTTCAGACTTTTCCATTTCTTTGGTATACAAACTCAGGGAACTGCGGTGAGGACAGTCTGAAACCCCGACTGCTCTGGTCAGGCTGTGTCCCAAGCTGATTCCCTAGATGAAAGCCCATAGTCTTCTGAAGAGTTCTGTAGGGGCTCAGTTGTATCTATTTAATTCTAAGAACAGTTCCATTAGGAGGTTATTACTCTGTTTTACAAATGGAAGTCCCAAGGTAAGCTGGGCTTCCAACCCAGAGCTAACACTCTTACCACTGATGTGAGACTGAAGAGAACAGGAAGTGAAAATCAAGGTGCAGTGCTCAAAAGACACATTAAAAAGTGAAAGTGTTACCCTTTTGTCTGTACTGTCGATTGGGAAGATTTTCAAGTTCCAGTCTAGAGAGAACAGTAGAGTGGTGGCCCACGTCTGGCTGCAGCGACACGTAATCAACTGTATATTCCTCTGGGGCCTTGAGTTACTCAGGAATGTTGCACAGGGCCGTTGTACACGCTTTGGGAGAGCTCCAAGTCTTCCCAAACCTAGTCCCTCGTATTTATTATTATTAAAACCTAGGGCGATAGTTACCATGTACAAGGTGAGGTGGAAATTACTTTTAATAGTACTCTAAGTGAAATAAGTTCTGTAACTTTGTTCTCTAGACTTCAAGTAGTTATTTTTTTAATTGTACTTTTGTGATAATAGTAAAGGAGAGTTTCATTAAACTTAATTAAACTGCAGATCATTTACTAGAAGTTCTGAAAGTTTTTTTTTATCTCGGTACCCTTTGAATTCTTAAAAATTGATTCCAAAAAGCTTTTGTTTATATAGGTTATATCTGTAGATATTTAGCACATAATAGATTAAAACTGATATTTTTTTAAAAAGATTTTACTTATTTTTAGAGAGAGGGGAAGGGAGGGAGGGAGAAAGAGGGAGAGAAACGGCAATGTGTGGTTGCCTCTCACATACCCCCTACTGGGGACCTGGCCTGCAACCCAGGCATGTGCCCTGACTGGGCATAGATCCAGCGACCCTTTGGTTCATGGGCCGGCACTCAATCCCCTGAGCCACACCAGCCAGGGCTATTTTTTAACCTAGAGAAATGTTTTTTGTTGTGGGCCAGTGAGGTTTTTTGTTTATCATGCAGCACTGTCATAATGAAAAGTCATGTTCTTTTTTTAAAATAAAACCCAACCCAGAGAACTAGAACATGAATTCTAATAAGATAAGAATTACAATAAATCCTAAATTCTAAAATACCAATAGTATATTATTTTTCTTGGGTTGTTTTGGGGATTCTAATGTGCATTTGTAATTGAGAAGCCTTGATAATTTTAATTTCTCTATTGGCTCTTTATTCAACATTTTATTATGAAGACATTCAAACATATAGTAAAGTTCAAAGAATTTTACAGTGAATAGCTGCCACCTAGATTTCACGGTTTCATTTTACTTTATTTGCCTCTCCTTTATCTGTCCATTTCTCCATCCATCAAGACATTGCATTTTTGTTGCATTTTCAAGTAAGTTGTTAACCATCGGAGTAGTTCTCTTGACCTGCCATAGCTGTCATGTATGACCCTGTGTGCTGTACGCCCACAGCCCACAGTCTGCTTCCTGGAAGAAGGGTGGTTTCTTCGTGACCCCCCGACTTCAGCATCCTCCTCTCTGAAGTTGCTCTCATGGAAGGTCATAAATGACTCCCTAGGTGACAAGTTGTCTCTGTCTTCACCTGGCATTTGTGGTCACCCCACCTGTGCTACCTTGGCTTTTTTCACTTTTAAGTTGTGGAACATCAGACAGACATAAGCATTGGTGTGGCGTGCTGCACGGGTCTCCTGACAGCACACCTGGTCTTCCTCCTGCCTTTCTGCTCGCTCTTGTTTCCTTTGCAGTTGCTGCTTCTGCCCCTCACACGTCAGTGTTCTTCTGGCCCTTTCCCGGTCCCCTACTCCACACCGTCTGAGCAGTCTTCTGTGGGCTGTGTTGAAGCCACTGTCAGTCTGTTGATGAATTCAGGAATGAGTTCAGCTGAGACCCTTCTCCTGGACCCCAGATCCCTGTGAACCTGCCAGTTATTGACTGTTTCCACCTAGATGGTTCACTGGTAGCTTGGTCAGAATGCTTAGAATGCAGTTATTACTTTCGTTGCTACCCCCTAAAATGGGTTTCCAATATTCGTGATTGATACAAGCATTCAGGCACTTGGGGCAAAACCTGGAAGTCTGTGACAGCTCTCTCTCCCTCTTGAGGTGTCTCAGCCCTTACAGTCCTGGCAGGTGTGGCCCTGTAAGGCTGTTGCAGCTTCTCACTGTCCCTGGGCCCCCATCCTGGTTTAGGCCTCTGTCTGCTGTGCCACCTGTGGGTGCACCTCTCCAGCCCATTTCCTGAGCAGGGACCTCTCCAGCATTTTGGATCGTGGTCCCCTGCTTAGGAAGCCTGTCAGCAGCACTGACGGCAGCAGCTGATGTCATACGGCACTTACTACCAGGAAGCGCCACCGTGCAGTTTGCGTTCATTCATCTAGTTGATACCACAGTCCCACGAAGTGAAAACCATTATTCCTTTTGTTCCCGGATTAAATAACTGCCCAAGGTCACTGAGCACTGAGCTGGGAAGTGTCTTGTTTCAGACTGAGCCTGGCTGACTGCAGAGCCTGTGAGTTTACCTTGACCTACAGGGAGGCCCAAGTTTCTTTTTGTGCCTGTTGTGAGGTTGGTGGGCTGGTCTTGTTTGTGCCTTTGCCTGCTTGTGACTGTCCTCCCCTCTCTGCTCTCCTGTCACCCTTATCTTCATGTCATGGCCCCTGTTGTGACTAAACCTACTCAAATACCACGTGCTGTCATACCTGGGCCTGGGTCACCATGTCGCTCTGCCCAAGTGGGCCCTTCCCTTTGAAGTCTAACTCAAGCATTACTACTTTGAACTCTGTAATTTTTCTACCACATAGCTGGCACTGTGCGAATATATACTAATGCTGAAGAAAATATTTGTCCCTGATACATAAATCAGTGAAATTCCTCAGGCTCCAAAATTTAATTATCTTATCACTAACCACTCAGATGGAAAATGTGTGTTCATTTCCTGTGTTTGCTACTTTAGAAATATCTTCTATCAGTGCTGTGTTTTCTCAGTTACACACTACTTTTGTTTCTGCCTCTATTTCTGGAGAACTAACAAATCAAATAAGGCAAGGTAGCAAGATTAAAAAAACAAAGAAAAATATATATGATAGAGTTCTTAAATATAACATGATATATATTTTAAAAAGATGTAGAAAAGGACGGACTTAGTAGAGTAGTGAATGTTCACATTTTAACAACAGCCGAAAGAAGTGGCGCTTCTAAAAATTAGCACCGTCAACACAGGCAAGTAAATGAAAGAAAGTGAAGTTGGTGTTTTAGAAACATTGTTATTGAGCTGTGACTTTTTTTTAAGAATATAGCTTTTCAATTTTTAAATGAAAACTAGATTTCACTAATAAAATATTAAAGCAGGAAGCATCTTCAATATTATTCTGATTTAGTTTATTTCCAGTATGAAGACTTGAGCTCTACTGTATAGAACTTAGGAGGAGGAGAGTGTGCTAGAAAAATTTTTTTAATCTTTTCTCTCAATTACCAATAATATCTTCTTTACTATGATTTATTTTATGTAGTTTTGATAATTTTTGAAGTGGTTTCTTGTTAGTGGGCATATAGAATTAAACTATTTCATAAAGTTACATTGAAATCAAGTAAAAAAACATATTTGGCAGAAAACTACCAACCACCCAATTTTTTCCAGAAAAATTTAGAAAGGGAAACTATTTCAAAAGAGTGGTTCATTCTTGGAACATATTAAAGCCATTAGCAATAGGTGTCTTAAGTACTGATGTGACATTTGGCTCTTATAAATCATTTGAAGACGCTTGGTAGCAAAAGTGGCCCTGAGGCTGTAGCAGTTTTATCCAGGAGCTCCCTGGGCTGAAATGAAGAGAATGTGTTTCTGGTCCTGGCTTTGGCACCTGCTGGCTTTGTGGCCTCTTGGTCAGTCATCATCCTAAGTCATTTGTGACTTTTTTGCCAGCCCCCATCCCCATGTGGTTGCCTGGTCCTGCCTCAGGTCTTTCAGTTGCTTGCCTGGGCTTTTATTATGACACATCTGTATTTTCTCTTTACACAAATGTCCCTCCCTCTTATTTCAGTTCCATGAGTGTATTGGTTTTTAAAATTAGTTATTGATCCAATTATTTTAAAAGTTTAATGCAATTATACATTTTATTAAAGGCTATGTGATCTAACTTGTAAGATCTGAGAATTTCTAGTGTGCTTCTTGAATGAAGAAAAGAAGAAAAGTTTGAACAAACAAAATTTTAAAAAGGAAAAAGCAAATCATCTTTTTCTTTCTCATTTCCGCGTGTCTGGCCTCACACCCCTTTGTCCCAGCTCCATCTGCCTTACGTAGACATGCTTATACCCAGTCTAGACCCCAGCTCCACTTCTCTTCTCCCCATGTTTCTCCCCGATGGACGCGCCAGTCCTTCCCAGTCCGCTTTTTAGAGCGCTGTTTCTGGCCCTGACTGGCTTGTCCCCGGCCATCGAGAAGCGTGCCCTCTCAGTCTTTGTGTCTTTTCAGTTGACGCAAATCCTGTCTTTATAGTCAGTCACCTTTCACTCTGTTCTGTCCCTTCAGGTCATGGACTGATTATCTAGCCCTTAAAATTTACACACGTTTGCTTGTACTCCAGAAGGTAGTGGGACTGCTGTGTGGCCGTAGATGACAGTCTGCAGGACTGACCAGGGAGGTGAGAAGGAAAGGGGGGTCACTTTATCTACCAGTAGACTTTAAATGGATTATAAGTAGGTATTTGTATGCATACAGATACACACTTTAACATTCTGAAACCACATTATAGAAATTTAGGGGGAAAGCTACCTATAATTTCACCACAAATCACAGTTATTCATGTCATTGCTATTATTTTTTAAAGAGATTTATTTATGTATTTATTTTTAGAGGAGAAAGAGGGAGGGAGAAAGAGAGGGAGAGAAACATCAATCGATTGCCCCTCGCACACGCTCTAAGCTGGAACCGGCCCACAACCCAGGCATAGCCCTGATCCGGAGTCCAACCGGCAACCTTTGGCTTTGCAGGACACTCAACCATCTAGCCACACCCGTCAGGGCTCATTGCTGTTATTTTTGATGGTTTACTTTTAGTCTGTGTTTCTTTTACATTTTAAACAACTATAATCATGTTTCACATATAATGTATAATCTTTCAACTGATACTGTAAGAGTTTTTCATGGTTTTATTTTTGTAACTGTGATCTTTAATATAGCTCCAAAATTGAGAACGTGCTTAAACATCTTTGAAACCTAATTAGACATCTCGTAACCCCGCCCTCCACATTAGCCATTGTCACTACTGATAATCTGCTACGGAAAAGCATTTGGCAGGTACCCTCCTGCTTTTCCGTTCCAACAGGCTCCCCTTCTCCCATTTTCAGAGCCCTGTATAATAGCGAGTGTTGTTTTCAGGGGGGGCAACATGGAGAGAATTTCACTGTAACAGAACTTTTAAACCCTCTGTTTGGTCCAGGGCTGCCCAGGTGGCTAAAGCCACCGCAGTAGCTCCTTGGACACGCAGAGCTGTCACAGAGCACCGTGTCAGTTGGTGTGATGGCTTTGAAGAGTTCTCACAGGCATTTTAGTCCTGGAGTTCAAATGCCTCTTTTATTTCAAAATAGCTGAATAATGTTCATCTGCTTTTCACATTTTGCTGTCCAGATATGAGTCACTTCCTGCTTTCAGTCCAAATGAAGGTGGTTGTTTTTTTTCCATAAATCCTAATATTATTTAGTTCTGGGACATTTAGATACACATTGGTGTCCTGTGGCCAGGGAAAATGCTGACTACATTTTTCTGTATTCATCAACTTTATATACTCTGTTGTTTAAAAAAGTTAAAGATCTGGATCAGAGTGATGTCATTGTGGGCAATGGGAAAACATAAGAGCTGTTTGTTTGCTGACAGTCTGACTGAGGAAGTCGGACAGGAACAGTGAGTAGTTTGAGTGAGAATAAGGAGGTGTACAAGTCCTAAATGTAGTTTTCTGTTTTGCCAGAAAGGAAACATTCTTGTTTTTTAGAGTAATCCCTTCCTATAAGGTGCTATTTTAAACTTAAAATACTCTACACCAAATGGGTTCTAGTACCTCCCAAGATGCATGTGAACCCTGATGCAACCTGACAAAGTGAGGAAAGGTCACGAGAGAATAATTTAGCGAGCGGAGGGCCTTCCCCTCCAGACTGCAGTAACCTGTGTGAGCAGCACGGCCCACCTACCTTGTTCACTGCTGTACCCCAGCCCCAGAATGAGACCTGGTCTACAGCAGGGACTTCATACATAAGACGTGCTGGCGAATGAGCAATTGTTGGTTTCGAGCAGAGCCTGGCAGATTTTTTTCTGCAAAGATCCAGATAGTAAATATTTTTGACTTTGAGAGGCATACAGCGGCTCGGCTTTTGGGGGTGGAAAGCAGCCATTGACGATATGTAAGCAAATGACATGGCTGTGTGCCAATAAAACCATTTGTACCAACAGGCGGAGGACAGCCTGCAGTTTGTCAGCCTCCGGCTTAGAACAGCGCTGTCCAGTAGAACTATCTGATGATGGAATTTCGTTCTGTGTCTGTGCTGTATGGTGTGTGGCCACTAGCCACACATGGCTGCTGACCGCTTAGAAGGTGGTTAGTGCGGCTGAGGAATTAGTATAAATTTAAATGGTTACGTGCGGTCAGTGGCTATAGTAGTGGGTAGTGCAGGGCTAGAACCTCCCCAAAGCACGTTCCACAGAGCAGTTTGTTTTCTCTGGAGTGTTCGTACATGTTAAGGAAGAAAGAGTTCTGTGGCCCCAAGTAACTGGGGAATTGTTATTAACAAAAAGATTTATTTGTTGTATGGCTACTCAGAGCCTTTGATTTGCTGATGTACATAGACAGTCTACAAGGAGTTCTTCAGATTTTTCCTCCAAACTTTGATTATGAAGGTGTTCAGGGGTGGCCCTGAACATCTTACACAACTGGTGTTCCTTAGAGAATACTTTGGGAAACATTGGTGTGATAGGCCAGGAGATCAGGCATCTGCAGGAATTGTAACAGTAGTTTTGATGAGTTGAGTATTTCATATTGGACAGTTGGGTTGAAAGAGCTATGTACATCCTCACAGAACACTGCCATATGTCCTCTAAAAATAGTAAAAATTAATGGGGGAAGGTGTGCCTAATGTATCTTCCATTTTTGAGCAGAAAAGGGTGTTCTCACATATGTGAAAAGGGCACATGAAGACACTGATGACTTCAGAACTCTCTCCTAATGGTGGTTTGTCTTCTTTGTCATTGTCCGTCTGTGCAGCCGGTCCCTGACAACCCTCAGTATGCATGTTCTTCCGAGGCAGCGTTAGGGATCTTCACTGTTTCCTCTGTGCCTGCCGCCCTGTTCACCTCTAGCCGTGCCCCGTCAGAGAAGGATGAGACCGTGCTCTGTTGACCAGAAGAGTCAGTAAGAGGCTCTGGGCAGCTCTGTCTAAAACAGTAACAGTAGAAAACGTTGAGCGTTAGTTTTTCAGAAATTGGAACAGATCATAACTAATCTTCATTATAATTAGTATTCATACTCTCGTGCATTCAAATAAACTTATGTTCTCTTTCTAAGCACTGTTCTCTTCCTTTCCTATAATTTGTATTTATTTTTTGCCTGTTTTTCTTGCTTTACTTTTAAATTCACCCTCCATTCCTCCGTGTGACAGCTTTTTGCCTTCCTCTTGAGTTTCTCATTCCAGGTGAACACACCGCAGAAGAGACTGAGCAGCATTGGGCGTTGAGAGCCTTATTTTGAAAATTGCTAAATATCAAATGCTAAATAAAATAATATGTACCTCAAGATTTTATTTCATTTTTATAATTTTGTTTGTTGTTTGTTGTTTTTGTGTTTGTTTTTTTTTTTTTTTTACTTTTGCAGTGAGTGTTGAAAAGATAGACCTGAAGGGATTATCACACAAAAAAAATGAAAGAAATGTTGAATGTTCCTTTGAGGTAAGATGCTAAGTTTTTTTTCCCTTTTCTCCTCTAAGAGATAGGAAAGAAACATTTACTATGAATTGATACTTTTATTTATCTAAATAAAAGATGGGCCTTTTTGCAAAGCACTGTCAGTGCTGTGGGAGAGAGAAAGCTGGGACTCAACCCGTGGGTGGGCCACCTCCAGGATGGGGCTTGTTGGGCTTCCGGCCCACAGGGTGCTGATTCCATGACCTCAGTGGCCTCCATGAGGGGGAGGGGCCTGGGTTCTAGAACTGCCTGGCATTAACAGTCCAGTTCTGTCCCAGTTGGCCATGTGACTGAGGACAGTGCTGAACATCTGTGCCCCAACACCTCCAGTCAGTAAGGAGGAGGGGTTTGGGGGAGAATTAAAGGAGACAGCCCCTTCAGAGCACTCAGCACAAGGTCTGGAAACAGTAAAAGCCTGCAAACAAAAGCTGTTCTTCTGTACCCACTAGATGACAAATGCTTCTTTGTGAACATTCTGTAGACTGATATGCTCAGCTGCTGGTAGTTGGTTACCTAAGTTGGCTGGAGTGGAGAATCTTAAAAATTGAGATGTAGTGTATATTAGGGTTAGAGACCCTCAGTGACAGTGTCTGAAACAGCAGGGAGGTGGCCTGGTGCTGGTATGGCAGCTATGCTCTCAAAAATTCCTAGGGTCCAGGCTTCCTCCAGCTGACTGCTTGGACGCCCCTAGGAAGTGAGCCTTACTTAGCCTCCTGGGCCAGGATGGCAGCTAGGGCTCCTGTCCTCACATTTTCAGTCCACATAGCAAGATACAGTGTGAAGAGAAGGGGAAAGGTTTTATCTTTCTTTAAGGAACATTCCTAAAAGCGGCTACTCATTTGTTGACCATGACTTAGTTTCTTGGTCCCACTTAGCTATGGAAGAGGTTGGAAAATGAGTTTCTGTTACTTGCCCAGCAGTGTTGTGTGAGTGTCTCTTTTGACCATGCACCTGAATACTGATTGTTAAGGAAAATCTGCTTCCCACGTTATGGGGGAATGTTCTTAGGGGCAAAAGCTTCTGCTTGGTACCTCGTGTGTATGCTAGGTACAGTTTACTAGTCAGTGCGTACCGTGTTTTGCCGTGTTATAATGTGTTCCATCTATAATGCATGCCCATGCTTTTGGCCCAAACTTTCAGGGAAAAAGTCTTTTGTTTTAATTTTTTAATTCAATTTTTTAAAATTTAGATACTTGTTTTTTGTATTGTAAAGGAATTCTAGCACTTATTTTTTAATGTAGTATGGTACAAGACATTTTAAAATGTAACAAATAATTACAAAACACAAGAACATATACAAGGTATTTCAGGTACTACCCATGTATAATGCACACCCTTATTTTTCCCTCAAAAATTTGGGCAAAAAACTGCACATTATACCTGGCAAAATACGGTAGTTTGTATACTATGTGAAGTTTACTAGTTTTTCAAAGAGTATAGTATAGCTACATCAAAATACTTTAAATATTTTTTCCACTAAAAGGATAAAATCTTCCTTTGATTTGGGAGGTACTGCATTGTGAAAATCAGTTGTTAAGCTCTAGATGACTTTTCAAAATGTACGGGAAAGACTTAAGTTAGGTTTTGGAGATTGTTAAAGCTTGCGGCTAGCACCTGAGTCTTAGCACCTAGAGAACCTTGGAATCCCAGCATCTTCCAGGTCTAGTAGGCATGGGGAGCCCAGCAAGTCCCCAGACCTGGACATGCTATCCCTTCCCCTCTACTCTCTACCTTTCACCATCAGGTTTTCCCTGAAGGGTGGTTGGCGATCATCATCTGCCTCTACAGGGGCTACCATTGGGAGACTGCTGAGCATGGAGCGTCTCTGGGTGGTTGGCCCCACTCACAGTCCATCTGATCATCTGGGCTTTGATTCACCTCCATCTTCAGTCCTGTTACTTGTGGCAGGGAATCCGGCTTACAGCAGCGTGAGGTGCAGAAACCATCTACAACACAGTCACCTGCAGCTGCTCACTAAAAAATGAGCTCTGGCAAAATAGACACTTGGCCTCTCACGGCTTCTCCTCGGAGGAGGGAATTATGATCAGGAGAAAGAGACAGCAACAGACTGGTGGGAATGGGGGCCTATGCCCGAGTCCTCTGAGAACAAGCTGGACAGCTCTGAAAGGAGCCTGAAGCTGTCGGCCTTCAGGCCAGTCCCAGCTCTGAGGTTGCTGCACTAGACCAGAGACTCTTGCTTAGTGTTGACACTGATAACTGTCACATGGGGTTAGGTGTTCGATTTAAGATGTTTTTACCCCACTGATGAAGCTGAAGTGTCTGAAAAGCTGACCTTTCCTGATGTGATAACTGATTTGAAAAGTATTCTTGTGTTCAGGAAAGTGTCCTTCACTACCCAGCAATCCAGCTGTCGATTCTTTTGAGGTGTGAACTTGATGTGCCCAAAGGAATTTACAGTCCAAACTGCGTTTGTTGGATGGTATTCATGGCACAAAGGAAAGATAATCAACATTTTTAAAAGATATCTTATTTACAAAACACAGCGTTAATTTGTGGTGCTTAAACTGTGTGCTTGTGTGCTGGTGAGTTGAAGTCTTCCACTCTTCAATAAGCAGCTGCTTATAGGGTGCGGACACGAACTGTTCACGCGTGGGAAAGTGGAGCCGCTGTGTGGTTGCGTGGCTCCTGGTGTTTCACTGCACTCACTCTAGCTAGCTCCCGTCAGATCATACGAGGAGACGACAACGTATCTCTAAACTTTCCATCGCTTTAATGGCCCCTCAAGAATAAGTCCCAGTAGGACTTTTTTGTTTTGGAGTCAAATCAGTTTGATTCTACAACTTATGTAGAAAGGACTGTAGAGTAGTCAGAACAATTTGGAAAAGAAGAAAGGAGATGGAAGGCTCACACTTCCTGGAGGTTTAAGACTTCCTGTCACCCTACGGGAACCCTGGCACCGTGGTGTCGCTGAAAGGGTAGAGGCATCGATCAGAGCAGAACAGAGTCTGCAGTTAGACTCAAATGTAAATGGGCCATGGATTTTTGACAAAGGTAGAAAGGCAGCTCAATAAAGAAAGGATTGTTTTCAACAAATGGCTTTGGAACAGATACCCATACACAAAAAAGTGAACCTTAACCAAATCTCACCTCTCATACAGAAATTAACTTAAAATGGATTTTAGACTTAAATGTAGAACCTAAAGCTACAAAAGTTCTAGAAGAAAGCATAGGAGAAAACTTTGTGACTTAAAGGAGTCAAAGGTTTTTTGGATATAGTACCAAAAATATCCATAAGATACAAAATATGTTAGCCTTCATCAAAATTTAAAACTTGCTCTTCAAAAGGCACTGTTAAGAAAATGAATAGACAAGGCATGGATTAGGAGAAAATAATTGCAAATTACATATCTGATAAATTATTTGTGTTCAAAGTACATAAAGAACTATCCAACTCAATAAGAAAACAACCCAATAAAAAGTGAGCCGAAGACTTGAACAGGTACTTCACCGAGGAAGATGTGTGGATGTCAAAGAGCACACATGAGCAGATGTTCAGCATCATTAGTCGTCAGGAAAGTACCCATTAAAACCACAGTGAGATAATACTAGATGCCCATTAGAATGGCTACAATTAAAAAGACTCACCATACCAAGTGTTGGCAAGTATGTGGAAGAACTGGGACTCTCTTACACTGCTGGTGGGGATATAAAATCGTACAAGTACTTTGGGAAACAGTTTGATAGTTTTTGTTAAAGTTAAACATATCCCTAAAATACGGCTCATCAATTCCACTCCTAGGTATTTACCCAAAGGAAATGAAAGCATGTGTTCATCCAAAGATTTGTGCATGAACATGCATAGCAGCCTTATTTGTAACCCCCCCAAGTACCCCTCCCCTGGAGAATGGGTGAACAAACCATGGCGACGTATTCAGACAGTGGAGCACTGCTCATAGTAAACAGGTGTGAAATGTTGATACACTCACTAATATGGATGAAACTCAATTACGCTGTGTGAAAGAAACCAGACTCCCCTCCCCCCACCAAAAAAAAAGATGAAAAAGGTCCATTTACATAAAATTCCTGCAAATGCAAACAGTGGCAGAAAGCAGATCCAGGCTTCCTGGGGAGGGGCAGGAGGGAAATTGGAGGGTGAAGGATATGTTCATTATATTGGTAGTTTCATAATGGGTGTAAACATGTTGAAACAGCAAATTGTGCCCTTGAAATGCGAGATCTCTCCAGAAGGTATCCAGCCATGTAGTATGAAAAATGGAGACATTTATTGAACAAGATACAAGAAACATTGTGCACAGGACAATGACGCCTCAGTCCCCTTCAAAGTAGGCACCTTGGGACCTCACACACTTCTCCAGTCGCCATCAGCTGCCCCATCGTATTTTCCTGAATCTCATCGATGGTATTGAAATCTCTTCCCTTTCCACGGTGACTTTAGTTTTAGGAAAAGCCAGAAGTCACAGGGCACCAAGTCGGGGCTCTAGGGGGATTGAGTCACCTGGGTAATTGGATGTTTTATCAAAAAACTCTTCACAAGACGTGATGCCTGAGCAGGCACGTTGTCGTAGTGAAGCTGCCAATCATCAGCTGCCCATAGCTGTGGCCTTCTGAGCCATACAAATAGTTTGCATGGGGGAGTGTGCAAGCTTAACACAAAGTGGGGTGCAGATTCGTTGTTCTCCTTGCTCGGTCATTTTGAATGCCACCGCCACACAGTGCACATGCTCATCAGCGGCATCTGCTGCCCCCGCTGACTAGTACAGTGAAGTCATGGTTCACGCGTGCACATTCCAGTCCACTCGCCTTGGCTGCCAGGTGACATCGATGTGGCACAAACTGTTCTTGTATTAATGGTGGCTGGGCTTTTTCTGGACAGGCCTCATATATACAGTTTGATGTCAGTTTTAAGTTCATAAAACTTTTTAAAAAAATTACCTGCCTTTTGTCCACAGAACCCTAATTAATCAGGATTAAAGAGTTCTTTACATAGGTTGTCCTTTGTATATGGAAATAAACAGCTATTATACTGTGACCAGAACAGTAGAAAACTATCTTTCACGAGTGTCTGCCAACCTCAATGGTATGTGACAGTTTGTTGCTAACGATATGGAAGGACTCAGTGAAATATTTTTTCTGAAAGCCTTCACTTAGTCGGGGGAAATCAGTGACTCTCTGCCCCACCGATTTTCTCAGCCTTGTCTATCTGTAGTTTTAATTTTTATGGGTCATGTTTTTCCAGGATACAAATTAAAGGTTGCTCTTTTATCGGAAGATCTAACCCCAGATCAAGATGATTTCAAAATACACAAATGAACTACAGATAGGAATTTTGAGTTTTCTGTTCTTTCCCATAGAGATGGTTTTGTTTCTGCTGAAGTTGTAATTGCAGTTACTAGTTACTGAGGAAACCAAATTGGTGTATAGGAAGCCAGTGACAGAATGAAGTTAGTGTGTGACTGTGTGTGTGCAAGATGCCCAGATGTTACCAGATCTTCCAAAATCACTACTGAGAAACGAGAACAACTAAAAAGCGTTTTAGAAACATTTACTTGTTACACGTGAAGGAACGGGAGGAAAAAACATGAAAAAACTACCCAAACCCTTGAGACACCTGCTAGACTGTGGAGCTTTATTGATTTAGTAGGAACTGGGGAACACTGAATTAAAAAGCGTTCTTTTCGTGCCCTTCTTCCTTAAGAACCTAGACATTATATTTATTACAGTGCTTTGTCCTTTCTTTAAAATTCCATTTTTCATCTCTGAACAGTCTTAATTGCTTTGAATATTTTATCACTACTAGCAAAGGGTGAACCTTGGTGACTGTTTTTTTAATTTAGTTGTTTTCATTAGATACACGCACCCACGCACACAGTTTCAAGGGTCCAGTCATTCTGTGTCCCCTGCCTGGAGCCGCAGGGAACCTGCTGCTTTTGCTATGTGCCCCAGTGGTTGTAGCACAATTGGTGTGACTGTGAAGGTTGTTGCCACTGGAGCCATATGATGTGTGCTTAGTACTCCTTCATTCCAGCTTATGTTTTTCCTGGAGTTACGTGTCTTGTTTTGTTTGTTTTGTTTTTTCTTCGCTCGGGCAAGAGCTTACAAAAAGGCTTCACCCCTAAGGTTTCCCCTAGGTGTCTACAGCTCCCTCACTGAGACGTGTCCAGTCTCCCCTTGGTTTCGTCTTTGTAGCTGAGGCCCTGCTCCGCCCTGGACTCAAGTTCCTCAGCCCTGTACGCAGTTCTCGTCATGGGGTCCCTTTCCATCGTCACCTGGAGGTTCCTTCCTCCCTCCCAGCTCTGCCCCCGTGTTCTGGGGTTGTAGGTCATCTTTTGTCTTAAGTCAGTTGTGGTTTAGTAGTTATTCTGGTGGTTTCGTAGAAAGGGTGTTTGGGAGGCACAGTGTTTGAGACTTTTCACGTCTGGAAGTGCCTTTACCTGTGCACCCTGACATTGAGAATACAGGCACTGCCTATTGACGGTCTTGCAGTGTTGCTGTCAGGAATCAGAAATCTCTTTTGGTTCCTGATCCTGCATCCTGACCTGCTTTCCAGTCTCTAGCAGTTTTCAGAACTTTCTTAGTCCCACGTGTTGCACATTTCTCGGGGACGTGCTTGGGTGTAGGTCTGTAGTCATCATGTGCTGAGAACGGTGGGCCCTTTAATCGAAAGACTCACATCCATTAATTTGGGGACTTTTTCTTGAACCAGTCCTTTTGATTTCCTCTGCTCCGTTTTTCTGTTTTCTTGTTCTGGAACTCTGTTATATGCATGTTGGGCCTCAAGAGTGGTCCTTAAGATTTTTAGTTGTTGTCTTTTTCCCCTCTATTTTCTTTCCCTTTGATTTTTTTCTTTTTTGATCTACTTTATGGAAGACTACCACATCTTTCATCTTTTCAATTGAATTCATTTCACTTTTGCTATCCTATTTTTTATTTCAAAGACCACTTGTTCTGTGACAACTCTTTTTTCACAGCATCTTGGTCTTGGTTATGCTTTCTTAGTTCACTGAGAACATTAAGGATGGTTCTGCTTTTAAAGTTTTGTTCTCCATGCATGGTCTGTGCCTCCTCCAGGCTGTCTTGTCCTGTGTGACTGCTTTGGCCATCTTTATGGTTGGTTTGGGATTCTCAGAAGCCTGGCAGTAGGTGTGGTGGCACTGGGTCTCCTGCTCACTTTAGGGTGTGGCATGAGCAGTGTGAAGGGGCTTCAGGTTGGTGGATTCCTGTGTAGGGTGAAGAAAATGTCACTCCACATGCTTTGGAACGTGATGCTGTGGGGAAAAACACAATTGAGGTGAAAAGTGAGTCAGAATTATACTCTTGAGTGTGAAGAAATCCGAGGTATGTAGCTATTTTGTGCGTATTTTGCTTTTTGTGTATGCTTAAGATGTGTTAGACCTGTCTCAGTGGGGCCAAGTAGCTCTTTGATTAAGTGGCAGGAAAATAATGTGCCGTAACTTGATTGGCAACATGTTTTCTTGGTACATAAAGTAATGGGGCTGATTATAATTTATGCCACCTTGGAATTTGACAGGGCATGCATCTCTCTAGCACGTGGCATGCTGTGAGGCTTTTCTCTCATATCCATGCCTCTCTGCGGCCTGTCCTGGTGCAGGGGAATGAATGGGCTGGCAGGCGAGGCAGAGGCAGAGGATGTGAAGGGGAAATAATCCCACACTGGTGCTGAACCCAGCCTGGGAGTGAGCTCTTATTTCCAGGCCTTGGCTTCCTGTCTGCCCTCAGCTGAAACATCAGCGCCATTCAGATGTAAGAGAAAAACATATAAGTAGCAGACGACCTAGGAGAGTTGTACTTATGTAAAGTCCATAATTGTTGGGGATGAAGCTGTCGATCGAATATAAAGTGGTCTGTGCGTGCTGCCCTTACTCTGTGGGTGTTGGCTTCCATGTTTTAGTTGGGTTGGGATGCACTCATGGGATGTGAATGTGGAAGGAAAGAGAGAAAAGATTCAAACTAGAACATTATTATCATAAGGAGAAGATAAGTTTTCCACATCACAGAAGATGCCAACAGTGCTTTGAGTCACACATCTGATGACTAGAAAGTTTTCACCTTCAAACACAGATGTCACTTGTGTTTATGTGGGTAGCAGCTTGCCCCCACCCACCACCACCAAACTTCTTTTTAATGTTGTTGTAAGATTTGATTATTTTAGACAAAAGCAATTTGGGTGTTTTCATTTTAGTGTAGGTAGTTTTTAGATGGCAGGGCAAGTTTGTTCAAAGAATGCCAGTGCTTGCCTTATTGGTGAATTCTGTAGGTGTGGGGAATTCAAAGATGAAGGTGGTCCTTTTCCTTAGTTAGGTTGTATTTAATGGGATCTTGATGAAACCAGTGCCTTAGTCATTTCTGTGTGGTGTGACAACTACTGAAATAGAAAGGGACTGACGTGGATTTCAGCAGACAGGAGGGGAGACGGCAGTCCTTCCAGGCCAAAGGAGACGGGCAGCATACATGCTGAGGGCAGGTGGGGGGAGCAGAAGGAGTTTTTGATATCTCCAGGCTCTGTTTGCTCTAAATCTTTGTGAGTATAATGCTTTCTTTTTGGTAATAAAATACAACATATTTGGTCATTTTATTTCCTGACTTGAAACCATCCAGTGGCTTCTTTTGGATTTTAGGGTAAAGTTCCTATTTCCTGGCTGAACCTTTCTTGTTCTGGCCCCTCCCTCCCTGTCAGCGCATTCTGTCCCCTTTGTCTGTCTCATTCCTTTAGCAGGCCTTCTACTTGCCCTTCTGAATTCAGCTCATGCTTTTCTCATGCAGAAAAGTCCTCTGATGATGTTCATAGGTGCCATCCCCCTTCTGCTCATGCTCACCTAGCACCTTAGGGGGAAACATTGTGAGACACACAGAGAGAAAACTGAAGAAAAAGACCTGGCCCTTTCCTCCAAGGGGCTTAGTCTACTTGAGGACACTGACATTTAGAAGAAATGAAACAAAACTACCCGTTGTCATACACACAGGCAGGGGAAACCAGACATGTATAGTCATCAGGTCTTCGGCATACCAGGCATTGTAGGACTTCTTCCAGAAAGTCCTTCTTCTGATGTTTTCTCCCTGAATTCTCCCCACACTGTCCCAACAGGGAAGATTTTTCTCTGCTGTTTAGTATTGATGTCTGGCCTGTTAAGGATTTACTCCCACGGGGCCCCCAGTTCTGTGAGCTTCCCGAGGGCAGGGGCACATACAGGTGCTTACTGTATGGATGCACGGGCTGATTTCTGGTAACTTCTTGATTTGCATCCAAAGTTGCGCACACTGACCCAAGAAGAGGAGGTCTGTCTGAGGGCACCATGAGCCGTAGTTGTCAGTGACTTGTCAGAACTTTGAGGAGCAGAGCTTAGACTCCGTGCGTGAGTAATTTGGCGATATTTGAATAACTGCACAAAAGACAAAGTCAAGCTTTGGACCTGAGTGAGGGCTCTTTCTCTCCCAAGTCAAGGGATGTGTTAATGCTCCGTTCACAAGACGCACAGTACACTAGGGCCTGTTGTGTCCATGACACCTGCGCCTGCGGGAATGCCTGGGCAAGCATGCTGTGGACTACGTATGTGGCGTCTGTTTTTAAGGTTTGTTTGTTTGTTTGTTTTTAAGGTCTTGTGGTCTGACTCTTCAGTAACATCTGTAACCAAATCTTCCTCTGAAGTGACTGAATTTATTTCAAAGGTAAGGTGACTAAGGGCTCTTCTAAAAATGAGAAGGCTCTCGTTCCCTGTGGTTGGTAATACTGCAGAGTGATTTCAGTGGACAGCTTCCTTCAGCTAGCATAGTGAGTGCAGTGCCTGGAACTCGCGCCTGTCCACAGGAAGTCCAAGGTCTGTGTCTAACGGAGTGCGGCAGTAAACACGCGGTCCTCGATGCCAGTCTGGACCCCTTCCGGTTGTTGAGCATGAGCTGAGGCAGAAGACGCGACTGCACAGATGACTGGGGTGTTTGCTTTGGTCTGCTTGCTCTTCAGAGGCTGAGGGAGAGACTTCACCTAGTCCCACTTTTACCTGTTTCACACGTTGGATTTTCCTGCTTCTTTTAGGATTCATTCAACAAATACTATTTGAACAGAAGCTTCCACTACTGAACAAACACCTCTTTACCTACATATACACATGTACGTGCACACATACATACTTACCTACATGTATCTAAAGTGTCTCCAAAGTGACTCTGACATTTTCGTTATAAAATCAAGGCTATACAGCGAAACCTCAGTTCTTGAACTTAATTCATTCCAAAAAACTGTTCGAGAAGCGATTGGTTCAAAAACAGAATCTCCCTTGTCGCCTGAGAGACACGTGACTGATCACACTGGTGTCAGCCTGAAAGGGTTGTTGGGTCAAGAATAAAGACCCGAAGTGTTTTAGACAACCAAGGTATTTTTCCACAAACAGCTTGTTCGAGAACCAAGGCATTTGAGAACGGAGGTTTGACTGTAATCCTGTAAGAGAAAACCCCGTCGGTGGACCCTGGTTTAAAAGCTTGGACAGAGGTGGTGTGATTCTGCCTGTCCAGTTGGCCTGTCGGCACACAAGAAGACCACAGTGCCATGCTCTCTAGGGTCAGTGACCCTCCCTGGAGCTCACTTTTCCTCTGTAACATTTAGAACCCTAAATTTCTTCTCCTTTATGCCTAACCCCCTCCCATTTTGCTAGAAAGAAAGGAAAGCCCTCCGGACTCCCTGGTGCTGGTGGGAACTCGGACCTTGCACTGGTCTTTTGTCCGGGTGTTTGCCCTGGCTGGGACTCACCCCGCTTTGGTTCTCCGGCACTCTTGGAGGTCTGCTTTGCTGTCTTTTCATTAATTTTGGGAAATGCTGTCCATTATCTCCTTAGATATTTCCTCTGCCCGCTCACTTGTACTTCTGGACTTCGCTTACATGTACTTGGACCTTGGATATTCTCCACAGCTTTCGGGTGCCTGTTTTCCTTACTCATTTCACCGTTTCAGTATGGGGAGTTTCTGTTGCCGTCTCCCAGTTTATTGGTGTTACTCTTCAGTTCAGCCCAGGCTGCTGCTGAGCCTGTTCCGTTTGCTGAATTCTTCATCTCTGATACCATGGTTTCCTTGTTGTTGGTTTTTTCCCTCTCTTTTCTATTTGACATGTCTTTTAATAAACTCTCCATCTCTGCCAAAATTTTCCAATTGTTCATACATGTTCTCTTTTTTTTAACTAAATCTTTTATTATGTTAATCATAGTTATTTTAAAATCTCTGTTTGATAGTTCCAGCATCTGGATTAGTTTTGAGTCTGGTTCTGATGATTATCTCGACAGGTTTTTTCTTTTCCCTTTTTCTTGGGGTATGCCTTACAATTTTTGACTGAATGTTAGAAATCATGTTTAGAAAACATAGAGACTGGGGGAAGTAATGTCATGCCTGGAAATGGGCACACTGCCACTCTGCCAGGCCACCCATGGGGTCCTGGCGTTGCTTCAGTCAGGGGTGGAGCTGGGATCGGGTTTTGTTGTTACTGTGGTCACCGTTTGTGTGCCACAGGCTTCCCCTTTCTCCAGCAAAGAGCTGCTGGCACCTTGAGCCTTGAGTGGGTCTTGAAGTGTAGAAAGGTTCTCAGTGGTCTTGTGTCACACTCAGCTATCAGCAGTCTTATGTGACTGGCACAGAGGGGGGTCTCCCTACTCTGATGACCGCTCTGCTGCCCCCACGCCACCGCCGCCACCACTAACCACCACCACCACCACCACCACCACCACCACCACCTCAGGAGACAGCTGTTACTAGGGGAGGGGGATTGTCCCTCCTTCTGGTCCAGCCTTAGGTGCAGGCACAAGGCCTTTCTTTGGCAAGGGCTTTCTCAGCATCCCCAACTTTCATTCCCTAGCAGCAGTTGACCTCTGCTTTGTGATGGTGCAAGGTCCTCGACCCAGGTGGGCCCCTTCTTCGGGATTAGAGGGGTTTTGTTTTTACTTCCCCCCAAGTCAGGGTATCTTTGCCCACGGCCGTGTGCCAGGAAGACTTTCTACCCCACCCTCAGAGGAAGGAAGGTATTGCTTCTGCCTTATCCCCAGCAACTTGGGGCCTTTGCTTGGGCTCTGGGAGCAGGAGCTGTCTTGTCCCTCCTGCAGCAGGTTAAGGACTTTTGTTGTGGGTTGAGTGAAGGTTCCCAGGAAAGGCACAGGATTTTCTGCCTGTCCCCCAGGGGACGCCAGCTCGTACCTGTGCCCCCTGTGGAGGCTCTTGCCAGTCTCCCACCCACTTTCCCCCTCTTTAGTTCATGTCCATGGGTCATATATATATGAGTTTTTTGGCTTCTACATTTCCTATACTATTTTTAACCTCCCCCTGTCTATCTTCTACCTACCGTTTATGCTTCTTATTCCCTGTACCTTTTCCCCGTCTCTCCCCTCCCACCCCCTGATGATAACCCTCCATGTGATCTCCAGTTCTGTGATTCTGTTCCTGTTCTAGTTGTTTGCTTAGTTTGTTTTTGTTTTTGTTTTAGGTTCAGTTGTTAATAACTGAGTTTGTTGTCATTTTACTTTCATATTTTTGACCTTCTTTTTCTTAGATAAGTCCCTTTAACATTTCATATAATAAGGGCTTGGTGATGATGAACTCCTTGAACTTTACCTTATCTGGGAAGCACTTCATCTGCCCTTCCATTCTAAATGATAGCTTTGCTGGATAGAGTCATTTTGGATGTAGGTCCTTGCCTTTCATGACTTGGAATACTTCTTTCCAGCCCCTTCTTGCCTGTAAGGTTTCTTTTGAGAAATCAGCTGACAGTCTGATGGGCACTCCTTTGTAGGTTACTGTCTCCTTTTCTCTTGCTGCTTTTAAGATTCTCTCTTTATCTTTCATCTTGGGTAACTTAATGATGATGTGCCTTGGTGTGTTCCTCCTTGGGTCCAATTTCTTTGGGACTCTCTGGGCTTCCTTGACTTCCTGGAAGTCTATTTCCTTTGCCAGATTGGGGAAGTTCTCCTTCATTATTTGTTCAAGTAAGTTTTCAATTTCTTGGTCTTCCTCTTCTTCTGGCACCCCTATGATTCAGATGTTGGAACGTTTAAAGACATCCTGGAGGTTCCTAAGCCTCTCCTCGTTTTTTTTGAATTCTTGTTTCTTCATTCTATTCTGGTTGAATGTTTCTTTCTTCCTTCTGGTCCACACCATTGATTTGAGTCCCAGTTTTCTTCCCATCACAGTTGGTTCCCTGTCCATTTTCCTTCATTTCACTGAGTGTAGCCTTCATTTGTTCATCTAATTTGTGACCAAATTCAACCAAGTCTGTGAGCATCCTGATTACCAGTGTTTTGAATTGTGCATCTGATATATTGGCTATCTCTTTGTCATTTAGTTGTATTTTTTCTGGAGCTTTGATCTGTTCTTTCATTTGGGCATTTTTGTTGTCCTGGCGTGCCTGTTACGTAGTAAGGGGCGGAGCCTTAGGTGTTCACCAGGGCGGGGCAGCCATGTCGCTGTGTTGTGACACTGTTTGTGGGGGAGGGGACCGAGAGGGAACAATGCCGCTTGCTCTGCTCTCTGCTGGTTTTCAGTGACTTTCGGTGCTACCTACAGTCAAATTGGGCCCCTCTGGTGTTGATTCCCGGGTGGGTGGGCTTGTGTGTGTTCTAGGACCCTGTGGGTCTCTCCAGTGACCTCTCCTGTGAGTCTAGGAGTTTCTCCCGGTGCCGCCGCCTCAACCCCCACAGGAGTTTTCAATCAGAGGCTTTGAGGCTTTATTTCCCGGAGCTGGGACTCTGGGTTGCGGGGTCTGTCTCGCTCCCCAGTTGCTCCTCTTGGTTTATCCGCATGAGGGTGTGGGATGGCCCGATCCGCCAGCATCCACCTCTCCAGCTCCGCCTGCCACACCTTGCTCACCCCAATCCGCCAGCTGCCGCCCTGTCGGGTGTCCTCTCCCACGAGTCTTCTCCGCCTGGCTGCCCATCTCCACCCCTCCTACCGGTCTGGATGAATGTTTCTTCTTTAACTCCTTGGTGGTTGGACTTCCATACAGTTCGATTTTCTGTCAGTTCTGGTGGTTTTTTGTTTTAATATTTGTTGTTGTCCTTCTTTTGGTTGTGCGAGGAGGTACAGTTTGTCTACCTACACCTCCATCTTGGCCGAAAGTCGGGAGTGTGTCCATCTTGACCAGTCTCTTCTGCCTGCTTACATGGCGGCCCCCTCCTCCTAGTGTTCTGTCACAGCTGAGATAGTTCAGGTGTCCTGTTTCTCCTTGGAGGGACAGGTCCCTCATGCAATTCAGTTCAGGTGGTGGCCTTATAGTTAGTTCAGCTCTCTGGGCTCAAGGAAAGGTAAGATTGTATAGAATATCGAGATATTTCTTGATGTTATGGTGGGAGTGTTATGTTCTTTTTTGGCTTTCTACATAGTAAGTAGTTGTAGAACCGCAAAGTAGCTTATAGAATTGTACTTTATATCATACTAGCAGGTGTCACCATTTAATACCTGCCCAAGTTTTTCTAACATGAAAGAATTCTGGCTTTATGAAATGAATTGTAATGTACTTCCTGTGCTTTCCATTTCTTTCAGTTATCTCAGCTATACCCTGAAGAAAATTTGGAGAAATTCATTCCTTGCTTAGCTGGCCCGGATTCGTTTTTTGTAGAGCGAAATCACATAGATCTGGAAGCGGACCTGAGGTAATGCTCCTTACCCCACCCCAGGGCCATAGGGAGCAGCCCTGCTGGTGGCACAGTGGTGGCTGATGGACGCCTGCAGTGTGGGCAGGGCCAGGCAGGGCCAGACATGAGCTGCCTGGTCATCTGAGGAGCTCTTGACAGTATACGTTCCTCTTGATGGTTTGCGTATCTACTTTATTTCTAGGGATTTTCATTGGTTATGGGCAATTTGAATTCTCTTAATAACCTAGGTGTGATTTTGAGGATACGAGCAAAGGAATTTCAAAGTATGTGCTACTTTTCCTGACTGGGTAGCTCAGTTGGTTAGGGTGTTGTCCTGGTACTCCAGGGGTGTGGGGTCAGTCCCCGGTCAGAGCATATGCAAGAAGCAACTATTGAATGCATAAATAAGCAGAACAATGGCGACACACTCATAGACGGAGATCATATGACAGCTAGTTGGTGGGGAGAGGTTAAGGGGTGGAGGGATTGAGCAAAAAGGTAAAAGGACTTATGGACACGGACAACAGTGTGGTGATGACTT
Organism: Macrotus californicus; assembly: GCA_007922815.1. Lineage (NCBI taxonomy): Eukaryota > Metazoa > Chordata > Mammalia > Chiroptera > Phyllostomidae > Macrotus > Macrotus californicus. Next base: position 35,311 of record VMDR010001565.1, read on the forward strand.
GGGGGAGGGAGGTATAAGAGGACTAAATGGTAATGGAAAAAATACAATAAAGATCAAATTTAAAAAAAATAAATGAAACAATAAATTAGTGTTTTTTCCCTCCCTCTCTCTAAAGTCAATAAATTAAAAAACATATATGCTACCATTTCATGTAATTTTGACAGTCTTATAAAATTATATCTGATTACTATTTCTGCCCTGTAGTTGAAAGTTAAGACTGATCCAGGGCCTAATAAAAAAAGTCTCCTAAGCCAGGTGTCTCTGGACCCTGGATACTCTCCTGGCATACTGGTTTTATAAATGCGCAGGGAGGAGAAGGCCGGCTGCCTGGGCTCCAGCGCGGGCACTGCCACCGTGGCACCTGAGACCCAGTTGTAGCACAGTGGCCGCAAGTTCCTAGTGACTGTGATGGCGTGGGTTGCGTTCATATTATGGCACACTGACCATTAGTGGGCCCGCGAAGGCTTGGTTCATATGATCTAACACAGTATAAGTAATGGAAGGTGCCTGGGGAAATAATATGAATCCTAATAAAGATTAAATTGAATTAAATCAGGATGAATATAGATGAAGGCACTACTGTTTACTTTTTTACCTAGTATATATTTCTCTTAATTGAAAATTTAAATTTCTCTCCCCAGTCAGTTTTTGGTAATATTTTAATGCAGATAAACCCCTTTGTTTAATTTTTAGGTATTTGGCTTCATTACCTTCTCACGTACTGAAAAATGACCATGTTAAGAAATTTTTCAGCACTTCATCTCCCACCCAACAGCTTCAAAGTCCAAGTGAGTTTGTAAAATGTAATTAAGTAAAAATAAGAACATTTTTATTGTCGGTAAATTTTATGACATTTATTTTAATTCACAGGTCCTGGCAACCTTTCCCTTTCTAAAGTTGGTACCATGATGGGCGTGTCTGGAAGGTGAGACTTCCTACCACTGCAACCAAGACCTTTCAGATAACATTGTTACTTTTGGTTGTGTGTGAACAATTCTTTCTAGAGCTTAGTCTTTAATGATGTTGAGAGAGGAGTTGCATAGAGATAATCCAATTTAAAATTTCTCAAAAAAAAAAGAGAAAGAAATGGTTCTCTCAGCCCCTGGAACTGGAATTCCCAAGGACCCCTATTACAAGTGCCAGTTTCTGGTGCCTGTACATCCTAGGGAACCAGATTTCTGAGAATCTTCATTTTCACAAGCTCCGGGAAGGTGAGTATGCGCATGATGCCAGAGGGCTGCCCTAGGGGTCCTCTGTTCTTGTGCAGCCTGACAGCAGCTGGAGGAGTGCTCAGGTGATGAGCAGCCCATCTGAGAGCTGACGTTCGAATGGGCCGATAATCACGATAATCACGGAGAGCGTGCGTGTGAGCACACAGCTGTGTGAAGAGCCAGGTCGCTAATGAGGTCTCTGAAAGCGCTGACTTTCTTCTTTAGTGCACACCACTCAGCCTGGCGTATAGGGTTACAGTTTAGGGTGAAAGGGGTAAGGAAAGAGAGTAGATGCTTTGTGTTCTTTCCAGCTTCGAGGATTTACTTTTTTTTATTGAGCATTAAAGATTTAGGAGTCAATTTTAATTTATGATTATGAGTATCACCCTGTGACACAAGTAACAGAAAGAAACTAGACAGCTTAGCCAGAGGTTGGTCATGACACATACATGCATGTACACATGTGTGCACACAGACAGTGCATGCGTAGAATTGCTTGTGTACACATGAACATGTGTGTCCTTAGTGACACCACACAAATACATGTGCACACATGCATCTACAGACATCAAACTACAGCATGGGGTGTGGGATGGGGAAGTGGCAGAAGGGGCTCTGAGGTTAGTAGTAGATGTGACCACAGATGCAGTCCAAGATGTGGAAGCTGGTGCATGCATGCCTCTTACAGTGATCTTCATTGAAGGCTGAGGTCTTTTGAAACCACCTGTCCACTGTCTTTGCAGGCCAGTTTGTGGAGTGGCCGGCATCCCATCCTCTCAGAGTGGCACCCAGCACCACATGCAGCACTCAGCTGGTGCGGCCGCCTTGCCCCACTGCTCCCACACCGGGGGTGGGGGCTCAGCACTAGCCTATCGGACTCAGATGGACACTTCGCCTGCCATCTTAATGCCTTCCAGTCTGCAGACTCCTCAGACCCAGGAGCAAAATGGGATTTTAGATTGGCTGAGGAAACTGCGTTTGCACAAATACTACCCTGTCTTTAAACAGCTCACAATGGAGAAGGTATGTTAGCTACTAAAGCAGGCAGTGTAGAATTTGCTTGTTTTCTCAGGTAACCTGTCTTTCTTCTGACCTGATTCCTAGAGGAATTGAGTTGGATTTCTAAACTGTATGTGGTGTGGAAATGACAATAGCTGACATTCAGCACATACAGACGCACGCCCTAAGTGCTGCGTGCCTGCTGGAAGCTGGCAGTGGGTGGGGTTTGAAGGCTGCCTGCAGCTGAAGGAGAAACTGGAACAGGGTTGGTTGTGAACAAACAGCATTTTTAGGTAGTTTGGGGTCTTTACCAATTAGGTGCTCTCTGACGTGAAGGACATTATGTCTCCATCAGTCCTGCAATAGGTAGAAATAGTGAGTTCTGCTGACCACACCCTCCACCCCCATCCTAGATGCCCTTCGGTGTAGGCCTGTGCATGGGCTGAGGCTCAGCTCAGGAAGGCCAGTTCCACAAGGGGCCCACACCCTTTGGTCCCGGTAAGTGGCTCTCTGATGATCTGGCTTGATTTGGATCATATGGCTAAAGGAATAGATGGATTTCCGGGCTTTTCAAGCAGCCCTTCATAGAAATTAATTTTTACAGAAAGTTCTGATTAGGAGCATTTTTTTCACTGTTAAATTCTGAAGTTACGGTATCACTGACAAAACCAAACTAGACTTGCATGCAGTGTTTGAACTCTCAGCTCCCCCTGTTGGATAAAATGACATTGTGACTTGTAGTTAGGTAAAAATTTCCTTTGTCCAAAAATCTACAATTAAAGTTAGAAATCCAGCTGTTACTACCTAATAAAAAACAGATCTTAAGTATATTTGCAGCAGTCTCGGTTTAGGATTCATAGATCTTAAAAACAACAGGTTTTACTAACCTGGGTCATGATTACTTTGGTGCATCAGCTAAAATGGCGACAGTCACAAGTTATATCGTGGGCTGTCTTGAGAACCAGCGTATCAATTTGTTCGCTTAGTGTAAGTCCAGGTTAGTTCTGATGCCTCTACCCTTCTGGATCACTTGCTATCCGACAAAGTTGCTATTGTCCCAGATTTCAGGAAAAAAGAGCTGTTAAAAGAAACTGTCCTCCTATCTGCAAGAGGATAAATACTTGCATTTGAGGGGGAGTCCCAGGGAGGAAGGAGACACTTCCCCAGATTGCATCTCTCTTCGTCTGCCCATACAGCATGGACCTTCCCGGGGACCCTGTCTTCACCAAGCCATTGTGAGGTGCCTATGCCCCCTTAGATGCAAAATGAGTGTCTGTATTTTTAACTATGAATACCAAAACATTTAGCAAGTAAATGTTTAGTGTTCCCAAGTCTTTTATTATCTAGTTAAGTTTGATCTGTTCACATATCCTAGAGGTAGAATCAAAGCTCTTTGTTTTGAGAATCCTAATTAATTCTCAGTAACTTTGTAATTTGTTTCTCCTATGGAAGTTTCTGAGCCTTACTGAGGAAGATCTAAACAAATTTGAATCCCTCACCATGGGCGCAAAGAAAAAACTCAAGACTCAACTGGAGCTGGAGAAGTAAGTGTGAAGTTGTTTGTGAAATATTTGCTCATTTTGGCTTCGGACATGCAGAAGAGCGATGCTCGGACTTGGGATTTTGTTACATGTCAGTGATTGGATTACTTTGGGTTGCTTATCAAACTTTAATGCTTGTACCGTTCTGTGAGTGTGGCTCTGGTTTGCTAGGTGAGGCCCTTTGCAGTGAACCTGACAAGTGAGCATGTGTCATTTTCCCCCTGGAGACGATTATGTTGAAAGTCATCTCTGTGCGGGATAGATGTACATCAGCAGGGTTGGTGACACATGGGGAGGTTTTTCAGCAGAATCAAAACCTCACCTGTTTGCATGCTTTCTTCTTGCACAGGGAGAAGTCAGAGAAACGGTGCATGAACCCCTCAGCCCCACCCACTGTCGCCAGTAGCGGAGTGGCCCGTGTTCCCCCCACCAGCCACGTGGGGCCCGTGCAGACCGTGCGGAGCACCCACACTGCAGGTGTGCAATTGCCGAGTTAGCCTGGACACATGGACTGCAGTCCGTTCCTTTTGATAATCGTTAGACCTCATAACATACCCTTTGGCCATATACATTTTTTAGTATTTATTATTACTGTTCGTTGTTTCAGCTTTGGTAATCTACCATAGGAAGTTAGAAGGATCATTTGACTTAGAAGCTGGAGACTAGTTACTCACCTGAAGTTGTTTGGGCAAAAGAATTAGATCCAGGAGCTGCTATGATGACAGGGGAAGAGCAGGAAGTATACAAAATAGATGAAAGCATCTCTCTTCCCCAAGACGGGGCGCAGAGGTCATGTTTAGGTCATTGCCTAGCAAGTCCATTTTGAAATTCTCCTTAATGCCTGACCACCAGCCTTCCCACTCTGGGGACTTGAAGTTCCAGTGATCTGATTTCTCAGCCACCAACCCCCCCCCCCCCCCCCCCCCCCCCCCCCCCCCCCGCCTCTCTCTCTCTCAGAAGAAGGTTGAGGACCCCATATAAGTTTCTCTGTTGTTTTCTTTAATAGAAATATCAAGAGAAAACAGTAAAGGGGGAAAGAAAAAAATGCCAGTGTATCTTTCAAGTGGTTCTTTGACTAAAAAGGTCTTTATGTCCCTCAGCCTCATGAAGTGGGATGTTTGGGGATGGCTACTTTTATAGCACTGTGCTAGTTTGGGAACCTTTTTTCTTGTAACACAGTGTTTGAGTAGGGAGGCATCTGAGCATCTGGCTGAGATCGTTGCTGTGTTTGCTGTCTAATCAGCTGCCTGACCTTGGGCAGTTGGTTCTCTGAGGATGTCAGAGCCCTGTCCGAATGCGGGAATAATCATACTGCCTTCCTGGGGCTGATGTAGAAAACTGGTGTATGATAGATGTGCGTGGAGATGGGTGAGGGGGGATCCCTGTCGGAGTCCTGTAGCACATGGACTTGGGAGCCACCTTCAGACTGTCACCTGTCTCTTCTGTGCAGCACTGCGGGTGGAAGTGGAGCAGACGCCTCACCAGACGGCCCGGGAAGGCAGCTCCTCGGAGTGCTCCAGCTCTTCGCCCAGCCCGATGGGGGTGCAGGCCCGGGAAGAGAGCTCAGACAGTGCCGAGGAGAATGACAGACGTAAGGATAGCCGGCACGGCTGGCCCCTTGCTGCCTCTGCCCTGGTCTGTGGGACTGTGCTCACCTCTGTGTTTCCATCTCTAGGTGCGGAGATGCACATGGAAGGTCCCGATAAAGAGAAGCCTGTCATGCTACTGAATCATTTCACTTCAAGTTCTACCAGACCCACGGCTCAGGTTCTTCCTGTGCAGAATGAGGCAGGCTCCAACCCGTCAGGCCACCACCCCCTGCCTCCTCAGATGATGACTGCAGCCTCGCACATCGCACCCATCCGAATGCTGAACTCGGTGCACAAATCGGAAAGGGGAGGCGCAGACATGAAGCTCCTCTCGTCGTCTATGCACTCACTGCTGTCACTAGAAGAAAGGAATAAAGTCTCTGGACCAAGAAGCGGCATCAAAGTGGACAAGAGCTTTGGCAATGCCATGATGGACATGTTACCCGCGTCTGCCCCCCATCAGCCCATGCAGGTCCTCTCTGGACTTACTGAGAGCAGCTCCATGTCACCCACCGTGTCCTTTGGTCCTCGCACCAAAGTTGTCCACGCGTCTGCACTGGACAGGGTGATGAAGCCGGCTCAGCAGCCGGCCCTGGTGGTGGAGACAAGCTCTGCTGCCATGGGGACATCCAGCACGGTCTTCCATGTGGCTCGGCCACCAGTGAAACTTCTGATGTCTTCATCTGTCCCTGCGGATTCTGCCATTTCTGGGCAAACCTCCTGCTCTAATAACGTGCAGATCAGTGTGCCCCCTGCAATAATAAACCCTCGGACTGCTCTGTACACAGCCAACACCAAAGCTGCCTTCTCTGCGATGAGCAGTGTGCCCGTGGGCCCCCTGCAGGGCAGCTTCTGTGCGAACAGCAACACTGCCTCCTCCGGTAGCCACGCTTCCCCATCCTTCCCAAACATGGCCACTGTGCCCAGCTGCCCCGCCCCCAGCTCCAGCCCTGCACTCTCCTCAGTCCCTGAAAGCAGTTTCTACAGCAGCAGCAGCAGCAGCAGTGGCAGCGGCTCCCCTGGGAACATTCCTGCCTCTGCTCAGAACCACCACCACCACCACCACCATCAGCAACCACCGGCACCGCAGCAACCCTCACCCGGCCCACCGCCTGGCTGCGTCGTGTGCACGTCCTGTGGATGCAGCGGGAGCTGCGGCTCTGGTGGCCTGACTGTCAGCTATGCCAACTATTTCCAGCACCCGTTCTCGGGGCCGTCCGTCTTCCCCTTCCCCTTCCTACCCTTCAGCCCCGTGTGTGGCAGCGGCTACGTGGGAACCCAGCAGTATGGCAGCAGCGCCTTCCCAGTCATGCCCTCCCCCTATGGCAGCAGCGTGCCCACTGAGCCCGTGCTGGGCGGCCAGTCCACTTTCACTGTCCCTCCCATGCAGAGCTTCATGGCAGGGGCGGCTGGTGTGTACCAGGCCCAGGGCTTGGTGGGCAGTAGCAATGGTTCCAGTCACAAAAAGAGCGGCAACCTCTCATGTTACAACTGTGGGGCCACCGGTCACCGCGCTCAGGACTGCAAGCAGCCGTCCATGGACTTCAATCGGCAAGGTAAAGGCAGGCCGCGGCTGTCGAAGCTCCGGAGGCAAACCGGCTACACTGGTTAGCAGTGCAGCGCTGCCCAGAGAGGTGCAGGAAGAGGTTTATTGTCTATGAAAATGATAGTAAACTTTCTTCTTTTAAAGCAAAAAGTGATTTTTCAAATGCTCTTTGAAAAAGCATGAAATTCTCAGTAGGCTGTGCGCTCCCAAAAGGAGGGTGACCTGGGCTCTGAGACCGTCTTCATGATCCCAGCCTGCTCCTCGTTCTAGAACGCGACGAGCTGGTTGTGGACAGGGTCTGGCCTAATGGCTCCTGGGTCTGTCACTACTTCCCGTGTGACTGGGGAGCAAATATGGGTGATTTAATGTTACCCCAGCCTTTACCTGAAAGCCTGGGGCGTAGCACATAAGTTCAGATGCTGCAGATGGAAGTCAGTGTCCCCACTTCCGTGCTCCCCTCCAGGGTGCCTGTGACTGTTGTGTGCACGGGAGTGCCTGATACCGTCCTCACTGCACTGCCATCTTCTTCCTCACCCCCTCTCCCATCTGCTCTCTTTTGTTTTCTTTAGTCAAATTCAAGTGTATGTCTGATGTATTCATTACAGTGGGTTTGTTCTTGATACTGATTTTGGAAAGGTCATTAAACTGGGCATTTGGGAAAATTGGTCCCAGCTCTGTGACTATTTGCTGTGCAGCCTTGAGTCACTTGATCTCTAGCTGTGAGGGCTGCTGTAGACCTGTGATTACCAGACCTGCCTGTGTATCTGGCCACCTGGGGAGCTTTAAAGACAAACAACTCAGACTCAGTAGGTCTGGTGCCAGGTGCCGGTGACTGGGCTGTGGCCACCCATGTTGATAGAGATGGTGCTGCATCTCCTGAAGCAGCGAGCCCAGAGCATGTGGCCCTTGTCCCTGGGTGGATGCACGCTGGGTAGCCCACCAGCTGTGTGCTGTCGGAGTCAGAAAAAGAGCCGCTAAAAGAATAAAGGAATGGATTGGTAACCCTTCAGTTATTTCACCTCCTGTCTGATTTTATAAACTAATACAATAGCATCCAGCTTTTGGGTGGGAGAGGGGGGCTAGCAGTCGTTAGAAAGAGATGGTCTAGATTTCCAGCACCTGAGTCTTGACCAGTGACTCTGGAAATAACTTTGGACAGATCAGTTGTTTGTGGTGATTCTACAGTGATTCAAATGTGACCTCTTTTTCTCCTCTCTCTAGGTACTTTTAGGTTGAAATATGCCCCTCCAGCAGAAAGTCTGGACTCCACAGATTGATATTTTTCTCTGGCAACAGAACACTATTAAGCCATGGAGACATAAGGAAAATTAAATACAAAACTGAGAAGTCTAGTTGCTGTTGAGCTTAATATTTTTAATCCAAAGGTGCTTTACTTTATTAGACTGGATAGAAAACCTAGCGTAGGAGTGCATCAAACTCAGTTTTATTGCCAAAATTTTAGATTGGAGCTCGATGTCAGGACTTGCCTAGTGGGTATCTCCACCCTTGGTTGCAATGCAGAGACCTGCCGTCTCTGGAAGAGCATTGCTGTAACTGGTCCTTCTAGGCTCCCACGTAATTCCAGGGCAGCTACGCGAGATCGGAAGTGAGAGCTGAAGGTTGGAGTTCTCCGAGTGGAGTTCCACCAGTCGGACTGTTGGCACCCCTGGGTGAGGGAAAATGTCACCTTTGTTTTGTTTTGTTTTGTTTTGTTTTGTTTTTGTTTTGTTCCTAAAGTGGTTAGGCACTAATATCTGGGCTTTTTAAGGATTGCACTACAGAAGAATGTAAACTGATGTCAATCTCTGCAGTTCTGGGAGACTCGCTCCCTGATACCAGTCAGTGCAAGACATTCAGAGGATCTGTCTTTCCAGAGTTGGCACCAGCAAGCCACATGACTTAGTACACAACAGAGATTTGAGTATTTACTTCCCTCCTTAGGACACTTTGTAGCAGTTTCAGGTTTTTAATTTTCTTTTTTGCAAATAAATTTAAACTACATTATTAAGTAGAAATAGTTACTCACAACAACTAATTTCTACGGGTCCAAGTCCCAGAGAATTCCTAGTTGTCAAAGCTTTGCAAATGTGTTCTTTACTGGCCCTTCCATAGCTTTGAGTCCTGTCATCTTCCACCGTGAAGGAACTCTCACAGAGACACGGTGACAGCACGGCCTTTGTGAGTTGGCTCTGACAGATGCCATCTGTCCTTAGCAGAGTTTGCAAGTTTTTTTAATCTCACACAGACTTCCCAGAGACCCCAAGGCTTACCGCTAACGGAGTCACACTTGAGACACACGTTAACAACAATATACAGTCCTGTAATTTACGAGCAAAGGGTTTGAAATTGTCCCCTGTCAACTTCTTTTGTATCGGGCTGTGTGTTAACAGTTCTGTTACAAATTACCTGGAAGACTAATAGAAAGTGGTAGACTCTGAGAGACCACACCGACAGGACGACCACAGGGTCTGCAGAAGTCTGGTTTTAGCGAGGTGAGGGGTGGTCCTCACCACGCAGCTCTCAGTTCCACCCCGCTGCAAGGAGAGCTCTGCGGTCTGAAATTTAGGGACTTCAGTCTTGAAGACTAAAGGGAATCTTCTGCTCAAATAACATTGTTTTAAATGCTAAAGCCTTCAGTATTAAAATATTGATTGGTCAGGCCTTGCCCAGGGATTTTTCCAGATGAATATTTATTTTTTAAAAAAATCACAATGTTCAGACCATTCTTAAAATGGGACAATCAGCCTCAAGCAAAATTGATGTCAATTAAAAGAATACCCTAGAATTTGAGGCATTGTGATGTGAGGCTTCACATTTTGAGATCAGTTTCCTGGCTTCGTGGAAACTAAAGTCAAAAGTTGTAACTTTTTTTTATAAAAGGCTTTTAGTAGAGTTTTTTAGAGTTTTATTTTAGTAGAGTTTTATTTCTATGCAATGCAGAATTGACAGACCTCTGTATTCTTATCTCTTTTCCTGGTACACAGTATTATCACATACAGTTTTTAAGCAATGGTGATGCTTACAGCAGCTTTTGGGGGGAATGTTTTGATCTCTAAAGTTATAAACACTACAAAAATGTCAAAATAATGAGAACTGACACAACTTTGCCTTAAAGAATATTAGACTGGAACTTGTCATATTATGTTAAAGGAAGACTTAGAGTGTTCATTGATGTTTACGATTTTAATATTTCTGAAGGCCGTTGTAGTGGCCTGGATATGTGCTGAAAGCCAAACTTTTAAATTTTTTTGGTTTTTTAAACAAAGAAATATTTTAAATAAATCCTATTTCAACATAGTGAAATTGTTGGAAACTGTCTCATAGCAAAAAGAAATCACCTTTAGGTTTTTTGTTTTAGTGGTCAGTATTGGGGCATGAAAGTGTGTGTTGTTACCCTTACAACTGTTTTGATAAATATTAGAGGTTAGTATTAAATACAACAAAAAATTAAAACAAACTTTGATTTGAGGTATGACATTCAGATTGAGGTCTATAAGTTCAGACATTGTGTGGCTGTGTTCCAGTCATCAAAGGTCTTAGAAAAATTCCCGGTTTCTTTGCAAGTGCGTGTGTGGTGTGACATTTCCAAAGAGGTCATTCCAAGTTGACAATTGTACAATGTAAATATGAGGTACACAGGACACAAAGCTGCCGATCCATCAGATCTCTTCCCAAGTGAATCGCATCCTTGGACTTGGGAATATTTGCTAGCAGCATTATCTCTGATGAATTTCTCTCCAAAAGCAACCAAAGTCAGTAACCCTAAAAGAAGCGTTTTGCATTTCCTCAGAAGATGTCCTCGCCAGTTAGAAACACAGATCAGACTGATCCTTTCAACTACCTAGCCTTTTTCCTGAAACCGTGGCTGTTTCGAAGTGCCGTGGCAACCAGGTAGGTGTGGCCCCAGCCACTTTGCTTTGTGTGTTCTGTCGTACATCGAAGTTTCTAACCCCGTTTTTACCTCCAAGAACGGGGAAAGAGGGATGTACAGATGAAAGTGCACTACAATGTTGGGCTGAAACAACTATGGAACCTTTTTTTTATTTTGAAAAACAAAACACTCAATTTTATACCTTATTTTCTAATTTTTATTTCATGGTAATACTGACAATTGGAAAGTGTTTAAACATTAAAACTCCTAATTGTTAAAGAGCACTGAGGAAATGGGAGCTAGCACTTCTAATAAAAATAGACAAATTTATTTTTTAAAAGCAGATATGTGATTGGGTATTTAAAAAAAACCAGCATCATCTATAATCTCCAAAAGATTACAGGAGTCAGCTTGTTAATATAGTAGTTTAGTAGGTTGAGTACTTTAATTCACTATATTTAGAATTCTATAGGTCTTTTATCGCAAGAAGTCAACATAGCTAGTTTACACTACACATTATGTACGGAGGCGCAGTAGCAGTGGTAGTCACTTTGCCTAACGTCACACAGCTGTAACGCGTTTCCTGTTTGAGCACAGGCTGACCGAGGCTTGCTCTCGTCCACTCACTCCAGTGTTCCCAGGGAGCACTTGCTGAGAGGAGTTGGGTTGCACCCTGCCCTCCTCACTCCCTGTCATCTTGTCACTCTTCCTGCTTCTGTGGTGGTTTATTTGATGCCTTGCTAGTTTTACATACTGATAACTGATGGCGTTACATGTTGAAGAGTCTTAAAAGGTTATAAGGGAAACCATGTCCCTGCTCAGCTTGACCACCCATCTCAGAGGATGGGCCTGTGGAACCCGACCCCGTCGGCCGTCCTTTCCAAAGTACAGATGACTCCCAAAGAATGAGTGAGGTGACATTTAAAGCCATGGGTTCCGAAGAAACTCAATTATTGACAAGTCCCAAGGTTCTGAAAGAAAATATCTTTAATCAACATTCATAAAACTACATACTGTGCTGGTCGAGGCCAAAGGTCAATGTTACTACACTGTCCATGGAGGGAGGGGAGTGCCGGCCGGTTCTCCGTCCCGGGTATTGTGACAAGCCCCTCACATGCATTAGTTCTTACATGCACAAAGACAAAGGCTTTGGTACTGAAACTGAAGACCTCGTGTACTCAAGAATCTTCACAGCTTCTATTGGACATACTGCTTTTTAGGAATGAAGGAAAAGTCTCCCATTTTTGAGCCATTCTTTTATGTCAATTCTACAAAATTGCATGTAACTTTATAAATATTTTTTAAAAATATAGTTTTGTAAATATTTAATATTCTGCTAATTTGATTTTGAATTGTAAATGTCAAGTATTCTGTTTCTGGGGTTTTTATGTTTTATTATACTTTGTTAAAAAGGAAAAATTGTACATTTTTAGAATGTTTTTATGAGTAAATTTAATGTACTGAAAATAAAAATTGAAAAAAAAACCTTTCCTTTTATGAGGTTTTTGTCTCAAAATATGAAGCAAACGTCTTTGCAAATAAATCACAATTCTTGATCTCCACACTAGGGAGTCAGTCCTTTCTGCCTTCCCAGCTTTACAAAAGGGGATACTTCATCCTAAATCTGTTTTCTACCAAGTTTCCAAGGTTTGTTTAAAAATGTCCTTGATAGGGACAGAAATTTGAATTATTGATTTGGGGTTTAAAGATGTTACATACAGCTCTAGGTTTCATGACAATCAAGGTTGGGGTTAATAGATCTAAGTATCTTTTTAAATTTTCAATCATTTTCTATTTTTCAGTTACTGTTGACATACAGTATTGTATTAGTTTTAGGTGTACTCCAGTAATTAGACATTCTGTAACTTAAAAGTAATCATCCTGCTATATTGTGTACCGCTCTAATACCATACTTAGTTCTCAGAATATTATTGACTGTATTGAGTATGCTGTACTTTACATCCCACATCCCTGTGACTATTCTGTAACTATCAATTTGTACTTTTTAATTTCTTCACCTTTTTCGCCCATTCCTCAAACCCCCTTCCCATGTGGCAACCGTCAGAATTTCCTCTGTAGCTATGAGTGTGTTTCTGTTCCATTTTTCCATTTTGTGGTGCTTTTTTTTTTAGATTCAAATGTTGACATCTGTTTATTGCTATTTTATTCATACTTTTTATCTTTTTTTCTTAAAGAAGACCCTTTAACATTTCATATAATACTGGTTTGGTGGTGATGAACTCCTTTAGCTTTTTCTTGTCTGGGAAGCTCTTTATCTGTCCTTAAGTTATACATGATAGCTTTCCTGGATAATCTTGGTTGTCCCAGCTCCTAAACAGTTAAGGAGTAGTTACATTTATTCAGTCCTAAAATTATATTCGTCCCCTTGAAGGCAACCGCGAGGCTGATGTGGCCCCTGGTGAAAATGAGTCTGACACCTCTGTTTTAGGACATCTTCTTTGTCTCCTCATTTTGGCAGTGTCCCTGTGTTTGTTTCTGTGTATTAGGCAGAGCTGCTTTGACCCTATGGCGTAATTTAGTAGGTGTCCTGTAGGGTCCAGTGGCACAGCTTCCCTGTTCATCAGAGCTGGGCACTCCGTGTGCATCCCAACCCCCTGGGCTGTGTATACCCTCCTCTTGTAGTTGAGCCTTGATTGCTGTTGGCATGCTGGTGGGAGGGGTTTAAGCCAGGCTGATCTGCAAGGACTGACTGCTGCTACCGTGGGGGAGCAGCTGTGCAGAGGCCCACCTCACAGAGCAGGACTTCACTGGGGCTCTGGTGCCTGCTGAGTCCACCCCTTGAAGGTGTTGCCTGTGGAGGTGGTTGTGTGGTGCTTCGACATGGTTTGAAGCTGTCCACCCGGTGCCATGGGTCTGGGGCCTCGCCAAATCAGGCCATTCACATGGAAAAGCCACTGGCAACAGCTTGGGTGGGCTGAAAGCTGGGTGGGGCAGGGACTCAGGGAAATCCTCAGGGCAGGGAAGAAGTGTGAGCCAGGTTGATAGACACTTAGATAAGGCACCGCCTGCCTACTCTCCTGGGGGAAGGGCTCAGCAAGGAACAATGGCCTCTGCCGGCATTTGTGTCTGGGAGAAAGCTGCCCCTCCAGGCTTTGCCATGATGCCAGACAATTCAGTTCCTCCCTGTATGTCCCTGGTGCCTTTTGAGCTGCTGCTCCAGCATTGGAGCTCAGAGGGAGCGAGTCCCAAGTGTTTGTGTGTGGGCCCTTAAAGAGGCATTGCCTGGGATTCCAGAAACCCTTTGCATCACTGATCCACAATTCCACTGGTGTTTACAGCCAGAAGTTGTGGAGTCTTCTCTTCCTGGCACTGGGGGCCTGGCATGGGGCCAGCACCCCTCACTTCTCTGGGGGGACCTCCACAGCCAAGATCTCTCTCCTAATCCACCACATGTGGGTATAGACCAGCCTGTTCCGCATCTCTGCCCCTCCTACTAGTCTCGTTGTGGCTGCTTCTATATACCCTTATGAGACTTCCATTCAGATTTCAGGTGGTTCTGTCGTTTAGTTGTAGTTCTGATGTAGATCTAAGCAACTTTTGAACGCTTCCAAATGTGTAGTGAATGTGACATTAATGTGCCCTGGCATCTAAAGCTCTGTCCTCTGGATTTGGGAGGGTGGCAGTCTAAGTACGCTGGGACTGCATTTTTGACATGAGCAGTGCCAAGCATGAGAGGGCAAACCTTCATGCCTTTTTCCATAGAGGTCCCTAAGACTTCTTGGTTTTTTCAGGCATGGCCAGGGACACAATCAGGTCAATAACACCAGGAGACACAGCCGGCCCATCCTGGCACCTGCTGGCAGCCCCTGACATGGGACATCTTACTCTTTGGTTACTTCCAGGGCCTCTGGGTTGTCTCTAGGGAACCGTCCATGCCAGGCCTCTGGGGATGGGAGACGTGCACATCTGCTGAATAAGAAACGGGGAAGCAGAGCATTCCCTTCTCGCTCCCTGTACTCTTCCACTGATGTTACACAGCCTATTTCAGTTTGAGTTGGTTCTGCGTCGTTTTCCAAATGAGTAACGTTGGCCACTACTTTGTTGGTAACCACCCTGCCTGGTTTCAGAAGCTGTAACCCACCCATGGCTAAGGCTGAGTAAAGGACCTTGGGACCATAAGCCACTAAGGAGACAAAGCTTATCTTCCCGGCTGGGGCTCCACCTCTGCCCCCTTTACTTCACCCTGCTTGGCCCCGGGCAGATGACTGGTTAGCCAATGGCGGGTAAGAGTCCTCAAGGGAGGGATGACTTAAGACAGACACGGTCATGAAGGGGCCCTCAGGGAAGAACTTGGGGGGCTATAGAAAAAGGGGGTGGTGACCCTAGCCCCTCGGCTTTGACGTAGCCCGAGTCCTCATTCTGTCTGTGAGAAGTCTCCTAATCTCTTGGCTGCCTTACTTCCCCTGCCTGACTTAAGCCTGAAACAACGCCGGAGGGCAGTTCCCTGGGGCCATCAGGCCTAAGAAAGAATGCACAAAATCCTGTGAAACCTGCTTTGCTAAGAATGTCCTCAATTTTCTGATAAGGGTCCAAGCATGAAATGAGTTTGTTCCCCAAAGTTTTATGGCCCTTTAGCTAACTGACCCTGACTCAGAATAAGCCCTCATAGTTCTTTGAATGGTATCTATTGTTTGATCCTCATTGCCTGACAATGACTGATGAGCTTTACATATATGTCCTGTATTCCTATGTAAATTGAACCTAATAAAAGCCCATGAGGAACAGGCTCAAGGCCCTTCTCCTCTGAGAGATTGGCCACCTTTCCTCCCCAAGCAGATGTCTTGGTAGACTCATTCTCACCTGTGGCACGGGGGGGGGGGGGGGCCCCCCCCCCCCCCCCCCCCCCCCCCGCCACTACTCGGCTTGTTTGTGCTGTCTCCCCATAGTCAACTGAGCTACCGTAAGTCGTAATACCTTCATGGCCACCACACACACACATATTCTCGACACCTTTATTTTACCTTGTTCATTCGGAGCGACTTAAGTTATTGTTTATTCCCACAGTACACCTGGGTTCCACATCCGGCCTCCGCATACTTCGGGACATGTAAGTTCTAAGGAGAATTTAGGGATTTTTAAAAATTTTTATTGATTTTAGAGAGGAAGGGAGGGAAGGAGGGAGAGAGACACACATTGATTCATTATTCCACTTACTGATGCACTCACTGGTTGATTCCTGTGTGCGCCCTGACTGGGGATCAAAGCTGCAACCCGCGGGTATCGGGACAACACTCCACCCGAGCCTCCTGAGCGGGGCCCTCAAGCAGTTGGGAGAACTCTGACCAAGGTGAAGAAGGCATCCATGACAAGGCGGAGACCTTCGAAGGTGGGTGTCCCTCCAACTCGACTGCTCTCCCACACAGCAAAACCAGTCTGGGCACTCCTTCTTAGGAAGGACATTACTTGTTTGGCTTTGGCTACTACAGACAGTATGCAGGACTGGAAGTCTCAGACACTGATCCATTAAACTGAGCTTTGATGACAGTTTTTTTTAATTGTGCCTTTATTCACCTTAGTTCATTAGAAATGTACTTGTTTTAAAGATCCTATAAATATAGAGTGACCACCCACTCATATGGGATGTAAGTCACCCTTCTCGCCTTGGTATTTTTTTTTTAAAAAGCAGAATTTCTTATAGGAATCTCATTGATCACACAGTAGTTACAACAATGTCAGATATAATGATGTATACAATCTAAACAAGACAGGCCCATTAAGAATGTACATAATGTAAAAATATACATATTAAAAGTTAGCCATGTAGACAGACGCATGCAGCAGTAGGAGGAGGTGATGGGAGGTTGGGGGTTGAAGGCCCGTGTGCAGTAATATCGCCTAACCCTCCATTACAGTAAATAATTTCCACTAACTAATGCGGTATTCCATACACATCTACATATACAAGGGCAAATCATGACCTGCTACATGAAGTCTAAAGTGGTCTGTGATCTTTCTGTGATACTCCCATAAAAATAGTAAATAACGAACCCCATGCAGGTAAGAGGAAGCATTGGTTATTCTAGTTGGACTTGGAAAATAAGTTTTAATTTTTGACAGTAGTATCTGTGAAGAGAATATATCTCCTTTTACTGCTTTCTTCACAACTGACACGCACTTAGAGTGCGGGCATTTCAATGGTGGTTTGACCTAACAGTGATAACTGAAATACTCTTTAAAATGTGGTAACTTTTTAATCACATATTTTAGTCACACACTTAACGTAAAACACGGATCATCTGCAGCTTTAAGCCTAAATGTAGAGGAAGTGCATCTGAATTTTAACGTTTTTAGTTTGAGGATTCTGCAGTTCCCAGCCCTGTCCCAAAGCATGAAACTGATACAATTGCTTGTTTAATTACCAAAGCAGGCACTAGTTCGAGCTCTTTGATCAGAGAGCATCTGAAATGGAAGAAATGTCACTTTTTTTCTCTGGGTCTTTTGAGAAACTAGACCAAAATAAATCACTCAGGGTTCCTACTGAGCAGTGGTATTTTTCTGTGTGATACTGCCGGGGAGCAAACCAAGGAAGAGCTCCCTAACACCGCAAGAGCACTGACCTGGGCGCGCTCGCTAGGAATCAGGGGAACTGGAACAGCAGTTCAGCTTTCTCACACACCCGTTTGGCCTGCTTCCTGCCAACTACTATGGCAGACGTGTTTTGGAGGGGCTGTGCTTGACAACTTATGCTTAAAGATCCTCTGAGAGCCCTCTCTAGTTGGGTAGAGTAGAGACCCTTCAATTAAAAAGTTGGCAGGTTCTGTGAACCTAGAGGGAAGATTTATTGTCTCTGAATGCTCAAAATGCAAGTTCCTATTGTGGAAAGAGCATTAAAATAACTGAAGATCTATTTTATTGGTAACTCAGAATGCAAAGTATTTTATTTTTAAACTTCTAAATGTGAAAACAAGACAGCCTAGGTGAAATAATATAGTTTCAGAAGCTGAGTGTGCTCATTTGGAGCTCAGTTTTTCTGCTTGAAGTACAAAACAACTTTCTAAAACTCCTAGGCAGGAACACTACTGTTTTGATGATCTGTGATTAGATGAACTGATCAATCTCAGTCGGTAACATCCCTTTTTTCCTGTTGGTAAGGGTTTAAAAAATTCTAGAACAGATGCATTTTCCCATCTTACACCAACAATTTCATTCCAAATGTCTCCTGAGAGGCGTATACCATGTACAGGAATCCGTCTTCGTCCTTCTCACTTTCATACACTTCTGAAATCGGTGTGGACACGCTCACCATGCTGTGCCCATTCACTAGCAGGAAGAAGGCTTGATTAGCGTTGAGTTGTAAGCGCCTTCTATTGAAAGACAGTGTGAAAAAAACATTAATACATCAGTAAGTAGACAGCATACGTAGAAATACCACTAACCCCGAATGATTTAAAAGTATAATGATTTTCCAAATGCTACTTCTGGCAAATTAAAGTGTATACCTTATTGATGATGGCTCTAATATTTCTTCTCACAAAACACAAAATATTTTCTGTGATTATATTCATGATCAATATTAGTGATAATCCTTGATAGGTTATTCTTATTACCTTCTTGAGGCCAGTTTTAAATCTGGCCTCAGACTTAAAGACTGAGGAGCTATTAGTGTCTAAACTATGAGAAAAACAGTTCAAAATATTTTTTAAGATCTAAGCTGGTACAATTTATTACCACTGCACCAAGTCTACACTATCTTACAAACTTGCTATACAAACTTGTGACTTCTCTGGTTAAAGGACGACGCCCACACTGGCCGCTGTAAGAGGGTCAGAAGAGGCGTGAGATCTAGCAGGTAAGAGATGCTAACTGAGAAATGAAGCACCCTATAGTCTTACTGAGCTTGCATAATTTTAATCAGAACTAAAGATTTATCTGTAAATGTGATGAACAATGAGAAGTTACTCAAAGAAATAAAAAATAAAGAGGTGATTAAATACCTAATTATCTTGATGAGTTCACTCATGTTGACATGATCAGGTACAAGAAACTTGGTTTTATCCAGGACAGGAAGCTGCTTCTCACCCTTGTATCGCTCTATTATCACCTAGAAATGAAGCCAGAAAGGTGGTTTTAAAAATAGCCATCAACAAAGAAAAATAAAACACTTCCTATATTGTAACTGGCACATGCCAAAATGGGGTTTAAAATAGCATGTTTGTTTGTTTCCTCATAGCTCGCCTGTGAAGAGTGATCATTTATTAGCTTAGACTCTCTCCTATAAAATGCTACACGAGAGTCAAAGTAGCTGCCTCCAGGGAGGTGAGCACAGTGGCTGCAGAGTGGAGGAAGAAACTGCTACGGGTTCTTTTGTCATTTGGAACTGTGTTGCAGCCGATCAAGGCCTGACAGGCTCACGGTATTTGGGTGGACAGAATATTCACTGAGCTGCTGGGATGTTTGACATGCCTTTATTCACCGGTGGGTGAGCCATGCACGCTGCAAGCTGCATGTCCCCCTGCATGTCTCTGTGTGACACATGTGGCCCTTGTTCCCCAGCATGGCACTGAGTAGGGAGACCCTAGCCCCTTTTAAATACTGGAACAAAGCTGCCTTTGAGGCAGAAAATTATATAACATAATTCTGTGCATGCGAGTCCACTCCATGTTATGGGAACAGTTTATTGGACCCAGTCTCAAGGCTATGAGAACACTGGTTATCAGGCCCCTCCAAGGCTATGGGAACACTGCTCCCCTTAGCTACCCAGACACCTGGGTGAGGAAGCCAGACTGCCTCCACTTATCCTTCAGGAACCATGAAAATATACTACTTAGTCAGAAAAAAGACCGTAAGTTTTAGAAGAACAGAGAGGCTAGGTAGCAGCTTAAAGTGTACAGGTCTGAATTTGTCTATATCAATTCTAATACCACCATTTCCTGTGACATTGAAAGGAACCTTAATAAAACTGTAAGATCTTAATTATGGTAATAGACTCAGTTTTTAATACTAGAGACATGTTTCTCTATTTGACATGAAAATAATCCTAAATATTTGACAAGTAGAGATCAAGATTAACTAGCTCCAGGGACAAATTTGTTACTTGAGGATTTCTTTCATTTTGGTAAAATATTCTTGCTATTCCTTTAATGAGTATTAAAGTCAAGAATCTTGAGCTATTAAGAAACAAAAGTAGTTTCACATTATGAACTGAAGTAAATCCATTAGCTCCTTGCCATACTTCCTTTCTATAGAGAAAAATAAATAGTTTTCTTCCCAGTTCTAAGCCACTATAAAAGCTCTGACCACATACTGGTGACTGCCTTTGAGACTCATCAGTGTCTCTTTACTGAGTCCCACAGACATCCTTCTTCATGTACAGCAACTCTCTGACCTGTAACAACACTGAGAAGTTGAGAGACACAGATGGAAAACCTTTACATGTTTCCTCAGAAGAGGGAAAATGCTTATCTGTACTTTGTTCCACTCCATGGGACCTGCATGAGGTTCTGTGTTAGGGCCAAGTCAAGCTGTCATCACCTCTCTTGTTAAAATGAAGAGCTTATCTAGTACAGCTGTGTATTCAGAACATGATATCCACAAGAAAGTATCAGTAGGTAGACTACATCTGCCTGGGGTTAAGTGGTAGCAGAAATCAGAGACAATACGGAAATCTTAAGATTCTTAGCCCAGGAAGAAGCAGAAGTAGTCAGAGAATGGGAAGAAAAATTCAAGACCTTAGAATCCTTCCATTAAAGGAACACACAGCAGCCTAGAAAAAATGATGGATAAGATGACTTTGGGTACCGCCTGCTTTCAGTTGTGAGTCTGGTCTGTTTGGGGAGAAGCTGTTGTAGCTGCTCCTACTCACCATGTGTTGATCTCCAGGAAAATACAATCACCAAAAAGGACTGGTTTACTTTTCAGTTCTTTTTTTAAAAAAAATTTTCCTTTAATTCTTCTAATTTAGGAGAGCAGATGTATAACTCATAGAATAAGGTATTAGACTAGATCTCAAAAGTGCCTTCTTGATAATTCATTTAGATGGTAGGGCTATCAGGAACATAGAAGAAAAAGCCACCATTGGGGAATGGAGACTAGAGGGCCAGGGAACTGCCTGTGCCTTGTCTGTCCTTTTGTCCATTGTTTGTCCATCCACCTATCGTATTCTCAACATGTGAGCGGCTATGAGTCTGCTTCTCAAACTTGTTCAGCACGTCACAAGCACATACATGGAAGGACAAATATGTGATTTCTTCAAAAAAATAAATAAACCCTGAAACTACTAGCAGAAAATATGATTTTTAATGTACACAGATATTCACATTTCAAAAGGAATCTGTGGAACAAATCCTGGCAGACTGTTAGCAAATAGATACAGCAGGTACTCTAAAGAAAAACCTTAAAATTAAGGAAATTCCCCAGAAGGCCCACCTCTAAGCCATACATTGACCCCAAGGCCAAGGACATAATGTGAAATTTCCAACCAGTCCAAGCAAAAGAGAAGGTGTCTTACTATGCAATCCTACAGGTGTGAAACTGCTGAGCAGCCCCATCTTATTCTTTTCTCTGTGTAACTTTCAGCCCCACCCCATGGATCTTTCATCTTCTCTCCCCTCACTTCAGTACGCGATGACCAGTCTCAAAGCCAAACATGAAAACATCTATAGTATTTAGCAGTGGAGTTTCTTTGTAAGTGGTCTGTAAAAGTTGCAAGAGGTAACAACCACGTACCCAGAATCTTGCAATTCTTCCCAACAACCACATGGTATGGGATTTTCCTCCCCATTTTACAGATGAGGATATGGCAGCTCCTCTCAGAATTTTACTGACTAGTTCAAGATCACTTAGCAACCTTGATCGTACGGGGCCTGAACACGGCCTCTGCCTGAAACCAAAAGTTCCTTTTGACAAATTCTCTCTAGATCAGTTAGTGCCTCAGCAGAAGCCTATTTAAGGTCCACCACCAAAGGACTCAGGGCAGAGAATACCGTGGGCTAGGCAAAGCAATAAGCATCTGAGGCCCCTACACTTGACAAGGATGATCAGAGTCTTTCCCCCATCTCTTGCAAAGAAGCCAAATATAGAAAGAGACTTCTCCAGGGCATCAGAAGTCAGGTAGCCTGGAATGCACAGTCACGCCTATACCCTGAGAGCTACTCATTTGCCACAGCAGTAGTCTTTGCTTTCTTTAGAAGAAAGTGGGTATTTCCTTCCATTGATAAAATACTAACAGTTCTAGCCGCTCTCATCCTGTCCCCCTAAATACATTTGATTTGTGAAGTGTGTAACATTAAGACGGCAAACTCAGACTTAAGAGGAAACAGAATATGATTATATTAAAAACTAGATTAAGAGATCTCAGAAGTAGAATTCCTGTAGAAACCCTGCCAGGTAGTTGCACGCAGCAGCACTGCACTAAATTTATACTTAAGCAGGGCTCTCTTCTTCATACATCATTAACCAATGAAACATACATAGGTACCTGAAAGTACCTACCGGGATTTTGGTCGGATGCTGCTCTCGGATAAGTCGGACATCTTCTACTCTTTGTTCTGCAATGAAGAGACATAGGCGTTACTAGGGGCCCAAATGCAGCTTCTTGCCTGCACTTTTTCTGGTGACTTTCATATTTGAGTTCATCTCTTCTTAGCTGTGGCAGAGCCAAGCAGGAGATACATCTTTCCTAGAACTGAGAAACCAAGCACTAACACTTCATATGTGGCAAAGGTTAGTGTGTAAGGCCAAAGGCAATTACATGAAAACTAATATGCAATTACATGGCTCTATCAGCTGGGATGACATAAGAGCAGGGGAAAAAGAATGCCCTATTTAAGTTTTAAATGGTTTTGTACAGTGCCCAAAATAAAAGTTTAAAGCACAAAGTCTACTGCTGAATACTTTGAGAATATCTTTGTATTCTGCCCCTTAATATAATCACATATTAATATTCTCAAATAACTGTACTAAGCTCTCTGGGGAATACAGGAAAAAAAACAAGCTAAGTCTAGTTCCCAATAAGGTATAATTTGAGAGACATGTCATATATAAAGCAATACATGAACATATGATTAAGATGGCATTAATTAAAACCTAAGGCCCTGGCTGGGTAGCTCACTTGGTTAGAGCATGGTACTGATACCCCAAGGTTGGGAGTTTGATCCCTGGCCAGGGCACATGCAAGGATCAATTAATGGATACATAAATAAGTGGAACAACACATTGATCTTGCTCTCTCTCTCCAGAATCAATAATTTTTTTAAAAAAAACCTTCTAAAAATCACCTTGATTTACCATAGTAGGACTCATTCTCATGGTATTTGCAAATAAAGATCAATGTCATGAACTTCCTGAGAAAGTGCTTATGCTGGTGGCTCCAGAAAAAAGGTACTATGAATTTATTCTAACATCGCTGCCAATTTGGTTTGGATTAAAAAAAAAACATTTTAATATTCTTCATAAAAACTACTAAAATAATTCCCATAGTCAAATATAAACATTTAAGTTCTATTTCTATGTTCCCATCCCACATTTCTAAATCAGCTCCTGAGATAAATTACTAAATATAAGCATGTTTGCTCTAGACAAAGAAGACTGCAAGCTCATGGGTTCCTACCAGTGCATTCTTCTTTTTGTTTAAATCCTCACCCGAGAACATTTTTCATTGCTTTTTAGAAAGAGAGGAAGAGAGAGGGATGGAGGGGTGAGGGGAGAGGATAAAAACACCAACTGATTGCCTCTCATAGGCTCCCCAACTGGGGATGGAGCCCACAACCTAGGTACGTGCCCTGACCGCTGACGGAGAATCGAACCTGCCACCTTTCAGTGTACGGGACACCTTCCTCCCAACAGGGCCCAGTGCACATTTTTCTTCAGTACATGAGCATAAACAAATTTAGCTATTGTTAATAAACTTAACCTAGTAGTTTTCATCTGTGGTATTGTTATTTATAACAAGAAATGTATATTTGGTCCTGGCACAGAGCTCCCAAATCCCTTGGAATTTCCTAAGTGATGCAAATGATAAAAATGTCCTTCCTTATTCATAACAAGCCCCTTTCAACCACACCTGAGTTTATGTTAATGTGGTAACTTTGGGAAAGCCTTTAAGGGTGGGGACCGGTTGCCTCTAAGTGGCTAGAGGGTTGAAACTTTCAGCCTCACTCCCTGACTACCTGAGAGGGGAAAGGAGGGGACAAGAGGCTAAATTACACCAATGGCCAACACTTAAATCAGTCGTGCCTATGTAATGAAGCTTCTATAAACATCCAAAAGGGTGGGTTTGGAAAGCTTTCAGGCGGCACACACCAAACAGGGACAGGGAGCCCTTCTGGACCTCATCCTGTGTACCTCTTCATAGGCTTGTTCTTTCACATCCTTTAATACCCTTGTCATAATTCAGTAACCTAGTAAGTAAAAGGTTTTCCTGAGTTCTTGGGGCACTCTGGTGATTTAATCAAAAGTGGGGGGGGGTTGTGGGGACCTCTGATTTGTAGCCAGCTGGTCAGAAGCATAGGTTAAAACTTGTACTTGCAATTAATGGTTGAAGTGTTAGTGGGGGAGGAGCACTCTTGTGGGACTGAGCCCTCAACTTGCTGGGTCTGAGGCTAAAACTGGGTAAATAGCGTTGAATTGAGTTCAGTTGTAGGACACCCAGCTGAACTGCTTGATGTGTAAAAAACCCACATCTGGTGTCAGCAGTGTTTAGGAGGGCACTGAGAGTGGAGGAAACATACAGGAGGAGGAGCTTTTCCTTTACCTCATCCTTTGGATCCTCTATCTCTGAGGGTGTGGATCCCTCTTCATTGCTCTAAGACCTGTCCCTATGACTCTCCTAGCCTAGAAAAGGTGCTCGACCATCCAGACTTAGCTATCAGTCCTCTTCACAACAAAACCTCCATTTTGTCAGGATTCTTTTAGAGGCTAGGGGAAATCAGAATTCAATTAATTCACTCTAGCAAATGGATGGCAATTCTTTAATATACCCTGAAGAATGTGCCATATTTAAATGTTTGTCCTAATAAATCTAAAAGGTAAGTGGACACATTTTAGGCACAGGGGAAGAGATTTTTTTTACACAAAGAAACAGGTTTATTTTGGTTAATGAAGAAGGAAAAAACAGAATAGACTCTAAATGTGAAGCTTCAAACTATAGTGTCAAAAGTTTTTTGTATCTTGATCTATCCCTAAAAATGATTATTTTTATTAAAGACAAGTGATGTCTTTAAGCTGAAAAGAGTACATAGGAATGTCTTTAGTGACTTGGTCCAGTGATGCTGAAGCAATTAATTAAATATGGTATATGCTGATGATCCCTTACTCTTTTTGATTAGTTATCTTCAGAGACCAATGGTACATGACAGGCGCACGCGAACAACACAGATCAAAGGCGCATAGAAAGAGCAATTCATTTACTCAATTATTTTCTTAGTGCTTTAATGATCCATTTACCATTCGTCTTCCTCAACAAACTGCCCCTGGCAGTCAAGGACCCAGCTCTAGTCATGTCTGTATTCCCCCAAGGCCCAGGCTTATACATAGAAGATGGTTAATAAACACATGTAAAATGGAAACACTGCTCCAAATGCACATTAAGATATGCCTCCCCAGATTCCTTTTCCTCTTGTCTCTGAGAACCCTTATAAGCCTTACAAACAGATATAAATAGATAGGAGTCTAAGGTACCTTATTTTACCAACACATTATCCACAAAGTTGCTTTGAGATTCCCTGGAGCAATTAAAGTAAAACTTCACGTACATACCTTTTCCAGGATTTATTTCACTGAGTGAAACGGAAGCATAATAAATATTTCCCCAATCTGTCTATAAATCATAAATATAACATCCAACCCAGCAATGAGTGCCACAGCTTGTTAAGTTCACGGAGTGCTACCTAGGTTTTGGCATAAATCTCACTTTCCAGTCAACCTATTAGAGCTATTTATTCTAGACCAACACATAAGCTTCCCCTGAGACGTGCAGGCCCTTTCATTATCAGTGGAGGAGCTTAAGACCTAAGTTTGCCATTGAATCTCAGCAGAACAGTGTCTGGGAAACAGTGCTGATTTTAAATAAACTGGCCAACCCCAGAAGAAAATGGAGTAAAATTATTGTAACATTTGAAAAGACCGAATCCAAAATTGTTTGCTCAAATACAACTTTTTAAAAGATTTTATCTATTTTCAGAGAGAGGAGAAGGGAGGGAGAAAAGAGGTGGAGAGAAACATCGATGTGGGGGAGAGACGTCAATTGGTTGCCTCTCGCACCCCTTCAACCAGGGACCTGACCTGCCAGCCAGGCATGGGCCCTGACTGGGAATCGAACTGGCGACCTTTCGGCTCCCAGGCCAGCACCGAATCCACTGAGCCACACCAGCCAGGGAGTTCAAGTACAACTCTGTAAGCTCACTGTGTTTTTCAAACCGTCCCGGAAGACACACTGCGTCCTGACTGGGAGTGCCGACCCACCCGGGGTACTGGAAGCCACGGCTCCCCACGGAGGGTGGGAGAGCTCCTCTTGGACGGTTCCAAGTGCAAGTGCAGACCCACCACTAGGCGGACGGCAGTCTCCCCTCTGGGCCCCACACAGTTTCTCCAGGACACAAGGGGAAGATCCATTTCGACCCTTTCAATTAGGTATATCTATAGAACTACATTCAATTTTAAACTAAGCTGAACTCACTCACTTGAAAGAACTGCTTAAACTAACTGGGGATGCCCTTGGATTCCATAAAGAGGTTCTCCCCAGAGAACTGGTTCCCCTCATTTACTGTGCTACAAATTTCTGAAAACTGTCAATTGCCAGTGCTGTTAACGATAATCAGGAACAAGGGGAGGCAGAAATCATTAGAAGACATTGGATACTTTTCTACAAAATTACCAGTGAAGACATCTTAAAATGGCGGGGAGGAATGGTGAGCTAAGGGGAAAGCCCACGCACAATAAATGGAGTGGGCACAAGCGGGGTCACAGTTGTTCGTATGTGAAAGTGCACGTGGGTTATGATTATTACAGTAGTTTTACGGCACCGTAAGATACACTAATGGGGGAAAAGGGGACACTCCTGCTTGTTTCCTCCCAGGGCCACAGACTGCAGGCGAAATCCTCCTAATTCGTTAGCAGTATTTTTTCCGAGTCGCGCAAAAACACGTTCAGCAAAGGCAAGCGTAGCTGCAGTCACTGCAGTCATGAGAAACGGGCCTCCTTCCCACAGACGTCCCCAGCTGGCTCTCAAATGCAGGGTCAGAAGGACGAGCCAGGCACAGCCAACGCGCCGCAAATGCTGCTCTCGGGGTCGGTTGAGAGCCAGACAGCGTGAAGAACTTGTGTGTGCGACCCACGCACACCAAGTAAAGAGGGCATGCGGGTGCGAGGGGGTGCGCAGGGCGGACGGGACCGCTGTCACAGCATTTCCAGTTCACATACACTTAACACTTAACACCAATAAAGTACGTTTAAAAAAGGCTAGACAGTGTGGAGAGCTCAGCAGGGTCCCGAAGAGAAACCCCCAGCAGAGAGGCGGTCTGCGGGCGCGCGGGGCGCCGGCGCGGACGTCACTCACCGGGGCCGCTCGGGCACCGGACGGCGAGCTTCCCCACGACGAGACCGGGGACCGCGCACCACGCCCAGGGCCAGGCGCGGCGCTGCCTCGAGCCCGCGCCGTGGGAGGGCCCGCCGTGCTCCGCGAGCCGCTGTGGCCCAGCCCGCCACGGACGTCCGCGGAGGCCGCGCGGCACCGCGGGACCCTCCGGCTTACACGCAGCACGAGTCCCTTCGCTCGTCGCCTTCGTGGAGGAGCAGATACCGTGAGGCCACTCGCACCGCCAACCGAGCGCCAGTGCCCGCCCCTCCGCGGGCTGCCGTCTGAAGCGGCGGGGCCCCGGTCTCAAGTCCGCACTGGCGCTGGACGGGTAGGTGCGAGTGTCCTCCCAGGCCGGGGACAGCGACCCCGCCGCCGCCCGGGCCGCCGCAGGGAAGCAGGAGCGGCCGGCCGGGCCCTCGGGGCTCACGCCTCCTCTCCCCCGCGGCGCCGACGTCCCCTGCCGCACAGGCCGTCGGGACAGCGCACCTGGACGGGAGCCCCCTGCGTCCCAGGGCCGCCAGCCACCCCGAAGGACCTGACGGCGCCGGCGTGCCCCGCGAGTCCGACCTTCCTGACGGGGCTCCGCGCCGTGGGGACGGACAGTCACCCCGCCCCCAGGCTGGAGGACGGCCGAGCGGCCGGAGGCGACTCAGCACCTCGGCGCAAGCGCGCCCCCGCGGGACCAGGTGTGGACGCCCCGGGCCCGGCCCTCTCACGCCCCGCCCCCGCCCCCACCGCCCCCCCTGCAGGCCCCCCCGAAAACCCTCGGCCCGTCGGGCCCGAGCCCCCACCCCGAGCCCCGCCCCTCGGCCCTTCAGCCTTCGTCCCCCCAGCCTCCAGCCCCGCGGCTGGTCCCCCCACCTCGGCACCTCAGCCCCACGGAGCCTGGCCCCCCGGCCGCCCGCCCGCCGCCTCGGCCCCTCAGCCCTTTCGGGCGCCCGTCAGTCCCCGGCCCGCCGTCTGGGCCCCTCCGGCCTCCCGGGCCGGGCCCTCCGTCAGCCGCGGCCTCCAGCGCGGCTCCTCAGCCTCTCCGGCCCCGTCAACCCCGGCCCTGTCCGGCCCAGCCCGCCGTCTCGGCCCCTCAGCCCCGTCCGGCCCCCGCCAGCCCCCGGCCCGCCGCCTGGCCGCGGCCGCGGCACCCACCGAAGGTGCGACGCTGCTTGAAGGTCTTCTCCGACGGCATGGCGCGGGAGGCTTAGAGGGGACGGCGAGGCAAGCGGTCCCGGCAGCTTCAGGTGGCGGCGGATGCGACAGTGGCGACAGCGGCGACAGCGACTTCTCTTGTGTCTCCTCAGCCCGCAGCCGAGTCAGGTGACGAGCGCACCGCCCCTGGAGGCGGGGCCGAGGGCGGACTCTGCGGCCGCCATGTCCGGCGTGGCGGAAGCGGGGCGCGCGCGTGCGCGGCGAGTGTCTGAGTTGGCAGCGCCGGGCGCGGACGTTTCCTCGTGGCCGCGGGCAGGGGCGGGGAACGCGGCCGGGCAGCGCGCTTCGCCGCTCGCCCGGCGCACAGGCGGGTGCGGCCCCGGCGTCCCTGCCGCGCCGGGCAGTCCTTCGTGGCTGGCTGCTCTGAGCTAGTGCGCTGACGTTCCAGCGCTCGGGGCCGCCGACTCTGAACGACCCCCCCCCCCCCCCCCCGAAGCACAGAGCCCTGGGGCGCTCCTGCTTCGCGAGGATCGCCGATCCCGGAGCTGCTGGCCGTCCCTGGGGTGTGAGCTCTTGGTTTGTTTTCCCGGGCCTTCCCATCCGGGGCGTTCAGGGTGTGCGTGTCTTAATTTTAGGGGTCTCCGCTGGTAACGTCTGTCGCACGTTGTCCGAATAGGGAAGACCCGCACCTGCGTATTTCAGGTTTTGTCTCCTAGAATTTAACTTGGAAGAAAGTATAAGGATAATTGTCTGAGCTTAAGACCTTCCCATGGGGTGAACTCCCCTTTCGACAGGACGCTGCGGCCGGCAGGCGACTTCTGGCGGCGCGGGGGCGTTCGGCACCTGCGCGCCTGCCGGTCGCTGGAGCTGGGGCCTGCCCAGCTCCGTGAGGGCGCCGACTTCGTGCGCGCAGGGGGTTCCCGTCTCCCAGACACCGAGTCTTACTCATTTCGACCCCCGAGCCAGCTGAGCAGCCTTGAGTGAGCCATCTCTCCGAGTCTCAGACTCGGCTAAAGGGGCGACGTTTTAGAGCTCCAAGTGTTGTTTTGGGGAGCAAATAAAAGCCTGCAGAATCCAGATCACTGTGCGATGCGTAGTTGCCAGTTCAGTTACTGCCCATCTCAACATCTGATGAACGGGCATCTATTTCAACAGCGCTTGATTCCTTGGCTGGTTTTGCTCTTGAATATCTAATACTTTGTAAGATCAGCAATATTTCCAGGTCCCCCTCCCCCCACTTTAGTTTGAAAAAGCCTTTCTTATATGACTGATAAAGTAATTGGATTGTGCTAATATGCATTATCATACAAACATACAAAACTTTCTAAGATGCATTTCTCAAAGTGGTTTCAAGGCAAAGGAGGTTCTCTCTTTGTGGAGAAGCAAGTAAGTTGGAGATCCTTGTGTAATTAATCACCCGCCCCCCACCTCCACCACCGCAACAACGGTGTTAGTTGTAGCTCTTTGTCCTACCACTGCCCGCCACAGAACAGTGCCTTCGTGCATGTGTCGCTTGATTTCCCAGGTTTTTTCCCTCTGTCACAGTTCTTTACTTTGAAAATCTGACACCACTTAGACATTTCATCTGGCTTCCAAAGTTCCAAAGGAAGGTTGTAAGCTCCCCAGGGTCCTGTCTTTGTTGTTTTGTGCTTGTTCTGTGAGGACTGAAAAAAAATAACTGTGAGATCCAGTAAGTGCTTATTATGGACCAACCTCCTGCCAAACACAAAATGATCAGTTTGAAGTCAAAAAGGATTTTTTATGGTACTAAGCATTGGCTGGTGAGTGCTTTCTTGGCTTTAGTGCTACTTTGTAAGAAAAGGACTTCTTGTTCTCTTGCTGGACGACTGTTTCAAATGCAGGAAGTGGGGAAATCCATTATCTGGCATATGCACGTGGGGGGAGGGGCAGCAGGGTTCATGTTTTCCTAGTCCCTTAGGCATCCATACCGAATTACCAGAGGCCTTGGGTTCACTGTCATAGCCTCAAGGGATTAGCCTCAGGGATGTGCTCGTGATGGGACAGGATTACTCATTGTGATTTTCAAGTACTGAAGCCCACACATACAGCCCTGTCCCGAACCTGAAATTCCTACTTGAGTGTAACACCACAGATCCCTACACACTTCTCAGAGAGTTATCCAGCACAACTGACCTGTAAAGGTGTCTCATAGACATAATCTCCATTTTAGACTAGCACATTCAAATAAATAATACATTCTATTTAAAATGTATTACTTTAGGCCCTGGCTGGGTAGCTTGGTTGGTTGGAGCATCATCGTGATACACCAAGGTTTCAGGTTCGATCTCCAGTCCGGGCATGTAATAGAAGTAACCAATGAATGCATGAATAAGTAGGACAACACATTGATGTTTTTCTCTTTCTCCCTCTCTCCCCTTTCCTCTCTCTCTCTCTCTAAAATCAGTAAAAAAGAAAGTAACTTCACGTAACTTTTTGAAAACAAGTGTGCTTAAGCATATGGTGAAAACTTTCTTGTGCCCCAGGTTGCAATTTAATAGAAGTTTGATGTAGTTAACAATAGTCAGAGTGGTAAATTAATTACTCATGAATTATTTTATGCTAGCTAATGTAGGCATAGTATGATTAATTTTTAGATAAATAACATAAATATTACTGTTCCTTAAAACAATCCACATAAAGGGAAAAAGCAAAAGCACATCTTTCATTTAGATTTATTTAGTGTTTTTCCAGGAATCTCATGGTGCCTTTAAACTATCAAATAATCATTGTAGAAAGCCAAGCAGTGTCCGTTTTAAATAACTCTCACCCTGTTCCTTTTTTCATAACATTAAATGACCATAATCGTGGGGGACATAATTTGACTGATAAAAAATGAACATGACATCCCAGCATTAGTGATGTCACGTGGCTGTAAATCATGCCATCTAGCTATTTCTAAGAATCTATAAAGTGGGACATGAGACGTTAGCCAGCCTGCCGTCTAGAACACACAAGGGTTACTTTTGCCACACTCAATATGGAGGGCCAGTCACACTGAGAAGTAGTTCACCTCCTCGGGCCTGCCTGGCCTGTCCCACCTCTCCTCTTTCTGATTGGAAGACACGTTTCACCCTGGAAGTTGTCTGGGCCACTATTGGTCAGTTGTCCAATCAGTCGTGTGTCATCTCTCTGCTCTTTAGAACAAGTAAACAAACAAGTATTGCCCAAGAGGAGTGCAGGAGCTATTCTCAGAAGGGATTCAGTCAGGAGGACTTTGAGGTTGGCACACCATAGGTGCAGCTCTGTGGGAGTGTTCACTGGTTCCTGGGAGGCTGTGGGAGAGAGCTACCTCTCCCGGTGCAGCTCTGCCCCTGGGGCACAACTTCAGACAACAGCAGCCTAGTGCATGGAGGAATGCCACCGCCAATCACTCACATAACCTAACAATATTTCTTAACCAAGCGAGGAACAACTGATGGATCTGGGCAACGTTCCACAGGGTTTTTGTCATTGTTGCTTGTTTGTTTAATTCTAACATGTTTCAAAGGATTGCTGTTTCTCCATCTTTTTCCCATATAAGGGATGCGACTGTTCAGACTCTCATTTTAAACCATGGACCTCTTGTTTAGCCTTTGAATGTGTTCTTCTTTTCTTTCCAGTCACCTTGACTGTTTCTGCTGAGCAATGTTAAGGTGGCATTTTTTCACATCTGGATTTTCACATCTGGTTTTTCACATTCTGAGAAACAGCATAAGTAAAGTTAACATTGCTTGCCACCAATTGGAAAATGCCCTGCCCCCTATTCTACTTATTTCCTTAGATGTTATCAGTTCTCACTAACAAAGAGTTGACTATTGTAGTCATAGTGTTAAAACAAATGATCTCTTCTACCTAGTTTTTCCTCACTTTAATATGAATGCACCCTCCCCCTTAGTGTTCTTTGTAAAGGATACAGTTCTATATAACCTGTAGCAGTTCTCTGCTATGTGAAAAGTCTTTCCCTTCTGGTTCCTTTATGCCAACATGGGTCACCCAATCTCTGACAGCTGTCTTTTTCTTTTTGTTCTGGTGGTCTGCACCCACTCAGTCCTTCAACACCTTTGCGAGTTATTGTACACAGACTTCTTGCTTTAAAGAATAAATAGATGTACTTTTTAACTGTATAGTTGCATATTTCAAATTATCAACATACAGCACTTTAACCATTCTATTAAAGGTGGACACGGGCAAATTATTTTGTACATTTTAATATACTCTAAGCCCCTCTAGAAGAAAATTATATTTTATTAATAGGGCCTACTAGGGAACAGATATATTTTTAAAAAAACTGACTGAAATGTAACAGTGGCAAGGATCATGCTTTAGAATCTATGGATCCACACAGAACATAGCACCTAGGCTGGTCAGACATTCTGTAAATATTTATTATGTTAGTTGATACATTGCTGAGATACTTCTTAGCTTGGATGGTGATAACCCACCAGTCTTCTCTACATCTGTTTGGCTCATGTTCCTCCCTGCTTAATCTTTTAGCCAGTTTGTTTGTTTTCATTCAACAGACATTTAGTCAGCAAACATTCCTTGATTACATGAAACAGTATATCTATCGCATAACAAAGGATACATTAATAAAGCTGGTGCCAAAGGCAGCAAATGTTTACAATGAAATGTGATGGTGCTGCAATAAAGGGACCAGCCTTCCTAGAAGGGGGTGCCATTAGAGGACAAGAGGGAAGAGGATTGGTTTTAATGGCACAGACTGGGGAGATGGGACTTCCTGGCAGAGGAGACAGCTCGAGCAAAGTGACAGAGATGTGGCAAGGCACAGTGAATTATGGCTAAGGAATCTGGTGACTCCCATTGAAAGAGGGTGTGGGGAAGGAGATGAGGCCAGGCTGGGAGCTTCGGAGCAGACAGAGAACCACTTGGTGTGGTGTGATAAGGGATCAATGGGCCTGCTAAGTACTTTTAAATGGGATGAGTCTGCTTTTGTTTGTTACTATTTAGTGATTTCTGGTAACTGTACAGGAGGGATGGAAAAACCTTCTAGATGTAGGGAGGTCACTTTGCTGTTGCTTTTCAGTTGTGTGGACCTGGGATGGTCAAAATTTGAACTAAGGTACTATTAGTTTTGTCAGAAGATGTACTTCCCCATCTATGGGATTCTGTGGACTAGATAGGCTCCCCTCTTTTCTGCTCAAGATTTCTTTATGGAGGTGGTACTGGATGGCTAGGATTTTGTGGAGACTGGGCCCCCGGGGAACTGGCAAGCTTCCTATTTTTTTAATCAGATTAGCAAGACCCCACACTCGACCAGAAACATTGGGGTGGCCAGTGGATTCTTAGCTTCCATTTAGATCAGGGGTGTCAAACTCATTTTCACCGGGGGCCACATCAGCCTCAAGGTTGCCTGCAAAGGGCCAAATGTAATTGTAGGACTGTATAAATGTAACTACTCCTTAACTAGGGGCAAGGAGCTTGGCGCTGCCGCAGGAAAAAACAAAGTGGAGGGTTGGATTTGGCCCATGGGCCTTGTGCTTGCCACCTGTGCTTTAGATTCTGGGTAACTTCTCCAGCACTTCAGGTCATTGAAGTAAGTCTGACCAGAAAGGAGTTGGGTCCACACCCCCAGCCCTCCTCTCTGGAAACAACTAATAACAACAGTTTCTTGTTATGAGCAATTTAAGGTGAAGCCACTGTCACAGGTGGCTTTACAAATTCTCTAGAACACACCTGCCCTGGAGCACGGTAAACAAGGTACTAGGGTATAACAAGATCACTGAGAGATGACACAGGATTTATCAGCTAGCATGACTTCCCCTTTCCGCTGTAATGAATGAATGTTTTTAGATAAAAGAGCTGACCGGCACAATTCAGGGTTCTATTTTCCTTCCCTAAACTAGGGCTTCCCTAGTTTAACAGTTGGCACTGGTTCCTCCTGCCACTTTATCACGCCTTCTGAGCCCTTGGGGGTCATGTGGAGCTTTCCAGGGGGTGGGGGTGGGGCTTTCTGGGGAGGAAGGTGTGCCTGGAGAATCCTAGGGGCTAGTCCTTGCGGCTGTCCTCAGGGGAAGGTCCTGGAGGTGGAGGTGGGGTGCCCTCGGGACCATGGAGGGTGGTCCTTGGGGCCACCCTCTGGACGGCAGACACATCTGAAGGCATTCCGGGTGAGGGGCGGCCTCTGCGAGCCGGGTCCCTGCAGCGGGGAGGGCGTCAGCCCCATTCTCTGGAGGTGGCAAGTTTGGTCCTTACATGCGGCAGCGCGCCGTTCTGCTGCCCAGCAGCATATCTTCGGTTGGGAAGGGGCGGCCGTCGTGCGTTTGTGGGTGACATTCTTTACCTGTGCTTGAGCGGGACAGGAGGCCCTCAGACCTCAGGTGAGCCGAGACCAGGACCGTTAGGTAGTCACCGGCGGCTAGGAGAGGGCCCCACGGATCGTCCCCCTGGCAGGCGTGTGGCCCCTCGGGCAGGCGGGGCTTGCGGGGGCTGGTCCTCTGTGGGTCCCTCCTAGGAGGCGGGGCCGAGACCAGATGGAGGTGTGCGTTGGGGGCTGGTAAGTGAGGCTAGGCTCTCGGTGGGCGTGACTAGGCCCTGGGGGGCTGGTTGGGCTCTCCGCGGGGGTGGGGCGGGGCGGCTCACAGCTGCGCCGGCGCACGCGCGGCGGCAGCAGCTGTTACTCTGACCGGCATGGCGGTGTGCGCTCGTCTTTGCGGCGTGGGCCCTTCGCGGGGATGCCGGCGTCGCCAGCAGCGCCGGGGACCGGCCGAGACGACGGCGGCCGACAGCGAACCGGACACAGATCCGGAAGAGGAGCGCATCGAGGCTGGCGCGGCCGCGCTGTGCGGTGGGGGGAGCGGCCGGAGCGCGAGCCCCTCGCCGCCCCCGCGCTGCTCGCTGCTGGAGCTGCCTCCGGAGCTGCTGGTGGAGATCTTCGCCTCGCTGCCAGGCACGGACCTCCCCAGCCTGGCTCAGGTCTGCACCAAGTTCCGTCACATCCTGCACACCGACACCATCTGGAGACGGCGCTGTCGGGAGGGTGAGTGCGTTGTATTGGGGGTATGGGCCTGGAATAGGGGCTCGGAGGTCCCCAAGGGCCCTCGACGGGGACCTGCCATTGTTCGGGGGCCCCACGGGCAGGGTTTCGGCTGGGCGAGGGGTTCGGCCTGGAGAGGACTCGGGGTCTCGAGTCCCCATGGACCCTGGATGGAGACCTGCCACAGATGGGGGTTCCAAGGGGCAGATTCGGCGGTGCGGGGGGACAGGGGGCCCGCAGCAGATCCGGGGCGCGGGGTGTGGGTGAAGTGTAGTTCTCGGTGGGCATTGGAGTGCTCAGGGAGGGTTGAGTGGTCTCTCAGCTGCCGGGACAGGACGCAGAGGAGCCAAGGGAAGTGATGCGAGCTGGGGCTGGGGTTGAAGGGTGGTCCCTGCAGGTGTGAGACCCTGGAGGTTCAGGTCGGCCCGGGCAGTAAGCTGACGTCCGCTGACGTCCGCCGGCGCCCTCCGCGTCCCCACCCCTTTGGGGGCCCGTGTGTGTGTGTGGGAAGCTGAGAAGAGCATGAGGGTGAGCTTGAGTAGTAGGGAGCCGAGGGGACCGAGTGTTTGGAGGGTCTCCTGAGGAAAGGACAGGATCTGCGTACAGGTGAGTGGAGCGGGCAGTGCCGGAGGAGTTGCTGTCCCCCTCAGGGGTGCTGGTGGCAGTGGTGAGGATAGTGAGTAGTTAGTTTTGTAGCATCCTAGGAGGAGAGGTTTACTTAATCCAGAGTACAAGGCTCTCTGTGTTTACACGTTAACAGATCTTTGGTACTCAGTAAGCTCTCATATATTGGTAAACAGGATAGGCAAGAAAAAATCTGAACAACGCAGAACGGCAAGAGGATGAAAGTAGGAATCATCAGGGAGCATTTGAAGTCTTGCTTCTTTGGCATATGTCATCAAGTTGGCTCGAATAAACTTGTATTTTAAGACAGTAAGAATCATCAGAGCCCCAACAATCAAAGATAAACTCTTAAAATTTGGAAAACTTCTCTCCATATACGAATATAAAGTCATGTACTTGTTTTTACTTAAGTGAGATCATACCATATGTATTCTCTTAGAGACAGTTTAGCATAAAAAAGCTTCATTTTATTCCCCTGCATACATTGGCCACAGACTACTCCCTTACTGATAGGTTTTTACATTTGCAGTTTTTTCTTGTCGTAAACAGTGCTATCAAAACTGCCTTTGTGCATTTCATGGGAATTTATGAGGCTTACATGTATCCTCTAGAACTTCTGAGATCATTTTCTTAGTGCGCATCTCCCAAAGAGGGCTGTGGGTAGTAGGATGTGCACATTGGTAACACCTTAGGTGCCCATTGCCCAGTTGTTGGAATTTGCACCACCAGGAAGGCTACATGAGAAGGCCTCTTTTCTCAAATCCTCCCCAGCAAGGGGATCAGCTAGTCATCTTCTCTCTTCTGTAAACCTCAATGGCCAAGACTGGATTTATACTCATAGGGGCGGGGTGTGTATCCACTGAGAGATCCTGGATAGGCTGCCTCATGTGCCCTAGTGGTAGTGGGAAGTGCTGTCCCATAGGGTTCAGGGAGATGTTGCCTATGAAGCCTTCATTCTCTAAATGGGAGGTGTTGAGTTATCATGGCTTTTGGCCATTTTTATTTCACCTCCTGTGAATTTATTTGTGGGTGGTTGTTTTTTTGTTTTGTTTTGTTTTCTCTCTTGTCCTCTTAGTGAATCTATTATCGCTTCCTTTTTCTTTATCCTTAAACAAGGACATTTTTTTCTATTGCTTTTGAGAGGGCGGGGGACATCAATGTGAGAAAGAAACATTGGTTGCCTTCCTGTATGTGCCCTAACTGGGTATCAAACCCACCACCTGGGTATGTGTCCTGACTGAGAATTGAACCTGTGACCTTTTGGTTAATGGGATTATACTCCAAGCACACTGGCTAGGGCAGGGAGTCTGTTGTCTTACAAATTTGTAAGAACTCTTTGAATATTAGCAATATTAACTTTTTGTCATATGTATGGCAAGTAAATTTCCTTTGACATTTTAAAACAGAGGCAAAAAAAGTTCCACTTTCTCTTTATCTGTGATTTCCATTTGCTTTGTTTTGTATTTTGTACACCTGTAAGACCCAGATTCAGCCCTGGCTGGTGTGCTCAGTGGATTGAGTGCCGGCCTGATTCCTGGTCAGGGCACATACCTGGGTTGCCGGCCAGGTCCCCGTTTGGGGGCTTGCCAGAGGAGACTGATGGATGTTGTCTCTCGTGCATTGCTGTTTCTCTCCCTTTCTTTCTTCTTCCCTTCTCCTCTCTCTAAAAATAAATAAAATCTTTAAAAAAAAGAGAGACCCAGGTTCATCACAGACATTCCATTGTGCTTTGAGGAGTTTCTTTACCAGTCAAGCAACCCATGTTGTGTATGTGTAGTTCACCTCTAGGAACGGAAGGTAACAGAAGACTTTTGTGTAATTAGAAAACTCAAAGGCATGTCACAGGGTAAAATTGACTGGAGTTATAGCTCAAGGCACATTCTTAGAATTGTTAGTGGAAATGTAAAAAGTCCTGATGAAGATGCAGACGGAAGCGGAGCAGGCATGAAGGACCCTTGAGTCCTTCCTCTCTCACTGCTGCATTTTTCAGCTCAGCTTTCTTGGGACAACAGACGTGACGCTGGAATCCAGCCATCTTGTTCGTCAAAGTAGTCTGACGTGCTAGGGGAATTTTCATTTTGAGAAATTTAAAAAAATGGAAGATAAAAAGTGATAAAACAAGCATATTCCTAGCCACCACCCCGAAAAAGGCTTTTGTCATATTTACTTTTGATTCCTCTACCTTTTTTTAGGAAAACATCTCAGCTGAGACTCAAGTCTCTTCTAATTACCACTCTCCTTCCCATTCTAAGAAGTATCCACTGTTGTGGATTTAGTTGACTTGTACATAAATACAACTGTGTACGTCCCCAACATTATATTGTTTTGTGGTGGTTTGAATTTTAGCGCTATATCATACTGTAAGTATTGTGCATCCACTCCCCCTGCCACCCACACCATCCACCTGTGTTTATTTAAGTTCTGTCCATGTTAATACATTTAAGTCTGGTTAAATCTTTTTAAATGCTATGTGCTGGTTCATGATTTGAAGAGGACACATTTTTGTTCCTTCCCTTTTATAATTATTTTTTTTATTATACCCCGTGTGGCAGTGAATAATCTCCAATGTGTTTCCTTGGATGCAGATAAGTTTGGAAATTTCTCTAAGGA
The DNA here is from genome assembly GCA_007922815.1 of Macrotus californicus. Classification (NCBI taxonomy): domain Eukaryota; kingdom Metazoa; phylum Chordata; class Mammalia; order Chiroptera; family Phyllostomidae; genus Macrotus; species Macrotus californicus. Next base: position 73,973 of record VMDR010001565.1, read on the forward strand.
CTGTATCCAGAAGCAGTGTGGCTGGGCAATAGGCTTTGAAATTTGCAGTTTTACTAGATACTATCCAGTCATTTCCTGGAGTGATTTTACTCCTTTACATACCTGTCACTGGAGCATGAATAGGAAAGTCACAAAATGTGAAATACGAATGCCCAATATGCATCATTACAAAGTAGCTGCCTTCTGTGGTCCAGGTTACCTCATTTAATCCTTTGTCTGCTAGATTCTCTCTAACGCGAATGATACAGCTTTAAAAATGTGTGCCAGCACTGGCCCAGTGGCTCGGTTGGTTGGCGCGTCCTCCCATGCACCAAAAGGCTGTGGGTTCAATTCCCAGTCACGGCATGTACCTAGGTTGTGGGTTCGTGGGTTTGTTCCCCCCACTCTCCCTCCCTCTTCCTCTCTCTCTAAAAACATGTCCTCAGGTGAGGATTTAAAATTCTCTCTCTCTAAAAACATGTCCTCAGGTGAGGATTTAAAAAAAAACAAACATGTGCCAATCTGAGGGAGAAGCAACATTTCATTTTAATTTGTTTATGCCTGATGACAAGTGAGGATGCACATTTCAAGAATATAAGTACTGGCCATTTGGATTTCTTTTATTTGCTAATCCTTAATCTTTGCCCTCTTTTTCTGTTGTTATTTTTTAATTGATTTGTGGATTTTATTAATTTAATCTGGATAGATTTCTGTTTAATATATTGCAAAACATTTTCTTGTAGTCTATAATCATTTACTCTTTAACTTCATTTTTAGTGGCTTTTGTGTACAACATAAATCAGAATTACAACATTTTAACTTTGGGTTTAAGTAATAATTGTCATTCCAAGGTTATGAAGAAGGTCGACAGCTAGATTTCAGTTTCACTATTTCATCCTAATAGCTTTAATTTCCAGTTTATCTAGTTAACAATTGGATAATCTCATGTGGCATTCATAGATGGCTCATTGAGTTAGTGTAATTGTGTTTGGATTTACATTTAAGAATAGTTGTGTATGAGACAAATGTGGTCTATTTCTCTGAGCCTCAAAACTGAATCTTTCCTGAACTAGACATTTGGTTATAGTGGCTGTTAATGAGGCCAGACTCAAGCCCCTTTGGGTACAAAACCAAAGCTCTCCCAGCCTTGGCGAATAGGAGACAAGATCTCAGGCTGGTCAAGGAGGTGGATGGTCCTACCTCATCAGGTTTCCTGGAAGAGCCTTGGGGTCCGGTCTTGGCAGGGGTGTAATGGTGGCTCCAGTTTTTAGTGTCTTGAAAGGGTGAGTGAGACTAAGTAATGGGTTTGAATGTTTGCTACTCAGTTTTCACATGTTTGCTTTCTGCATTTATATAATTGGATTTTCCAGAACAGGAAACAAACCACAAAAAAAATGGGAGTGGGAAAGAGGGTACTGTGCACCTGTGTTACCAGTTCAAAGAATTTGGGCTGTGATTAACTTTCAGGTGCTGACAAGGCATGTATGTTTAACAGCTCTTCCTAAAATGGTAGGATGATTTTGGCCACTGTGGAGGGAGATACACCAGAAAGTTAAAATGAGGTATAATGTTTGGGGAGAAGCTCACAATTTCCAATGTTCTAGCAATAGTAAGTTAGTGATGGTAAATCAGTTATTTCTATACAGCTTTTTATAGGGCCTTTCTAGCCCCCTTGCATGCAGTATTTTCTAGTGGTATTTCTCTGGGCAGGTAAAAGGGTTGCCACTGAAAAGCTGAATCTCTTCTCCTGATTTTGGGGCAAGTATATGACAAATAGGTGATACTTTTCCCTCTTACAGGAAACCAAACCAAACCCAGTCTTGCAGGCAGGGCAAATAGATGGAGGGTAAACACTTTTTGATGCATCATTCCGTTGGCTACAGGCCTCCTGCAGTTACTTGCATGTGGAGCTATAAATAAGTCATCATTTCTCAGAGTACCCAGGGTGGAAGCCAAGTACGTTATTTTGCCTTTGACCCTGACGGGGCTTTTTCATAATGCTTCACTATTTAGTTGATGAATTTTGAAATACTTGCCAATTTTAACACTGTTCATTTATGTAATATTTTATGAAGTCTAACTAAGGCTAATGAGTTTACAAAATTCAGACCATAGTTCTAAATCAGAATATTTAAGTAATAACAGAAGATAAATTAAAAACAAAGGAAATGCTTATACACGTATTTTTCTGTTCCACATTGAACTCTAAATATTGAGTCACAAAAATTTCATATTTTTCAGCTCAGTGCCTGCTGCCAACATCAGGTTTTTCATTAATAATGTGTAATTTTCCCATTACTTTGTTTGATGGTAAGTGGGTTTTTTAATGGTATTTTTAATGACACATGGAATAATATTTGTATAATAGTTCGATCAGTTGTAAGTCTAAAATGGATTTACTTTCCATCATACTCAGAAATATCTTTTTCCCATAATGTGTGATCTTTATGACAGAAATGGGAGATTAAAAACCAATATTTAATTCTGTTTTTTGCATGCAGAAGAAAATGCTATTTACATTCTGTTTGATGTGCTGATGCAAAATTTGAGTAATGTGGCTTTTGTTAAATATGGCTGAAATTGGAAGGGCCATCATGGGAAAAGGGGAAACGGGCAAGTTGTTGGCCACTACCATTTTTTGGTTTTAAGGTTGGCTTGAGAAATATTTTTTGATTCCTGTTACATGTATGCTTCCAGAGCCCACCGGTTTCGGTGGTAGGGAGGGCAGGTCGGCAGTTGGGTAAACAGACTGTCCAGGTCATAGAAATACGTGTCTCAACCATGAGAAGAGGAAGCCAGTCTACCTCCTGGATGTACAGCAGGGTCCAAAACGATAGGGAAAACCTTTATTCTTTTCTTCTGCTTTGCTGACTGAAAGGACAACAGTCCTCTATTATATTTGCAAGTTGAATCTCATGTGCTGCTGCATAGAGAGACCTAGTCCTTTCCGTTAGCTAAGTAAAAAAGGATAAAGAAAAATGGTGCCCCTTAAAACTTCCTGTTATTTAACTTTAAAGAAGAGAGCTGGAAAGGGAATCTGGCACCCAGAAGGCATTGCGTGAAGATTTGCTCTTGGCCCTGTTTGATTGGTCAGACGCTGGTGACTTGCCAAAAAGAATTGATTGGTTGTTAGAGGTCCAGGCACTGCCATTTTTTACTGTTGTTTATAAAGTGGTTACGTAATGCATTTGAGGATCCGAGTTTGGCTCTCTGGCTGTAAAGGGCATGCAAATAAATACAAGGTTGTCTTTGGGCCTTTGGAGAGGAACAAGTGTCCTCCCCAAAACCAGGCCCTTTCAGGGGATGGCCTGGGTTCCAAACTCATGAGTCAGCATCCTTTGCAGCGATGCCATCGCTGTCCACCCAGTGGCAATGGAGAGTAAACCTGGAATCGCCAGGCCTGCTCGTCTGGTGTTAGAGGAATAGGGTCGTGTCTGGAATATTAGAAAAGGGCCAGCGTGAGATGATGCAGTCAGACTCGGGGCACATCTGGTCTCAAAATGGGTACCGAGACAGAGCAGGTGTGTGTGCCCTCAGGAAGAACGGGTGTCTGGGATGACAGATGGGCCTTAGCCTGAGTGGGTCTCCCGTGGCTAGGGGGTGCCTGTCGTGGGAGCCAGATGAGGGTCAGAGTCATCTAGCCAGAAGAGTGAAGTCTCTCAAGGCTCCTATTGGCACTGCGGCTGTCTGTCTTTGCAGGAGTGGAACTTGGGGCTGATCATGTAGGTGGCTTCAGCTGTCCTCGGGGACTATTTGTCCAGCATCCCGAGTGCTCTAAGGTGTTTAATAGGAGACACCCATGTCCAGGTTTTGGTTTGTATATTCTTTCCCACCCTAAGATGAGCTGTTTGCGGAGTGTTTTTCTGGATCTGCTACATTATTATTTTTTAAAGGGCAGTACATGCATTTACAGTAATAGCCGAGTAAAGCAGCCACTGGAGAACAGGCAGGGGGTGAAATCAGGGCCCTGTTGTGAGTGTTCTTGGGTGTTCGCTCAGAGCCCCGGTGTCAGGACACCTGGGTGCCTCGGTGCCCTGCTGCTCCCTCCCACCAGCTTCTGCCCCCCACCTTTGACTTCTTAGTAGCCTCAGAAGTAAAACTTTTAACTATATTTTATTAAGGGTTATAGTTATTCCATAACTTAGGACAAACAAAAATGCAGCTTTTCTCACCAATGCCACCTTTTAAAAGGCTTTATTGAGAAAACTGAGTTTACAGCAGGTAGGAAACAAGCCAGCAATCCTCCAGTCCACGCTCCACCCTTCTCCCTGGCTCCCTCCTGCTTGCCGGGTGCCACATCTGGGTTTCACTCTCCTCTCCTCCTGCCTCTGCCTTACCTGGTGGCACAGTGGCCTCGCTGGACGCCCCCCACCCACACTCCCACATTTCCAGGTGCATCCCTGCTGGCTCCACCCTCAGGTTAATAGTCCACTGTGCAGGCCTGCTCCCTGCTGCTTTTCTCCCTAAGACGCTTCAGTGCTTCCGTGTTGCCTGTGGACTCCCGTCTCTGGCATACAAGCCCCTCTAGGCCCAGGACCTAGGACCAGGAGAGAACCTCCCTTTCCAGACTTATTCTGGGTGCCCACCAGCCTGCTTTAGATGGTGTCTTAGTGCTGTGCCTTTCCGATGTGGCAGAGTTCCCTCATAAGTGGCATTTTTTGCGACAAGGAGGTTAAGTCCCTTCTAATTGTAGTGTCCCAATACCGAGACAGTGCACACAGAGTAATGACATGAACTTCCTTTGTCCTCTTCTGTTCCGGTGCAAAGTGTGTGTAGATCTGTCACGCTGCCATGAGTACCATCTCCGTTTTTTCATCTTCTCTTTTAGGGAAGGAACCTGAAGAAGCAGCTGTGTCTTGGGCTCTCGTGCAGGGGTGAGAGAGTAGAAAAGAGAGGGAAAATTCTTCTCAGTCATTCCCACCCACAGAGGCTGACTAGATTCGGTGCATATTGAGAAGCGTGCTGTGGGGACAGAGGGCTTTCAGTGGGCCCCATCACTCGGTGTGGACGGGAGGTGCGAGATGAGGGCGTGGCACCCCTGGCGGTGGTGCAGCCTCAGAGTTGACTTGACTCAGGCGAAACCACTGGGCTGTTTTTTACCCCTTGGCAAAACATCCTTCAAATAGCTTTTTGAAAATTTCTGATGGGAGTATTTGAAGTGGCAATTTAATTATTGTGGTAACATATACCTAAAATAAAATTTATTATTGTAATCATTTTTGAGTGTCCAGTTGAGTGGCGTTAAGTACGTTCACACTGTTGTGCAGCCGTCACGCCCCATCCATCTCCACAGCTCCTTCCATCTTCCCAACCCGAACCTCCGTTCCCATGGAAACTAGCTCCCCATTTCCCTTCACCAGTCCCCATAGTCACCGCTCTCCTTCTGTCTCTATGAATTTGACTCCTCCAGGGACCTAATGTAAATGGAATCATGTGGTGTTGGTCCTTTTGTGATTGGCTTAGCTCACTCAGCATGATGTCCTGGAGGTTCATCCACATTGTCGCACATGTCGGAATTTCCTTCCTTTTAAAGACTGCATAATGCTCCAATGTATGGATGGGTCCCATTTCATTTATCCATTCACCTGTCAGTGGGTGCTTGGGCTGCTTCCACCTTCTGGCTGTTGTGAGTAATGCTGCTTTGAACGTGGCTGTACAAATATCTCTGAATCCCTGCTTTCAATTCTTTTGATTGTATATTGGAAGTAGAATAATAGCTGGATCATATGGGAATTCCATGTTTTATTGTTTCCCTCCCACCCCTCCCATGTTTTATTGTTTGAGAAAATGCACCAGACTGTTTACCAGAATAAGAGCATTTACTTTTATAAATTTCCTCAAGTCCGGCTCACCCATTTTTCTCCTCCTTCCCAACTTTTTGATACTTTGTTGCCATCTTTTTATGTAGACACTTTCAGAAAAGGATTTCATAAATTGCGTGCCAGATCAACAAGGAGACTTTCTGAAGTGGCTGCCTGCAGCACTAGATCCCGTACTCAAAGAGCAGCAGCAGGCAGCATGGTCTGGGGTGCCAGCCTTCAGTCATCTCAGGGTCTCTGCCGGAGGACGGAGTGAACGCTTGCTAGTTTTTCCGGAGGGAAGTCTCTGCGGTGCTGTCAAGTAAACGGGCCGCAAAGCTGTTTTCAGGGCATTTTCCCTTAATGACTTATGGGAAGGTTTATAGAACAACCAGACGATGTGGAAGTGTTCTTAGCCACTCTTTAAAAAAAAAAAATTCCATCATGTGGAAAATACCGAGCATTTCTTACAGGAACATTTGGGTCAGAATGACATTATTTCACTTTGGTGAATTTATTGTGATCTTTTGGGAACATTAAGAAAAGTCTACTAAGGATTGCTGTATTCATTAGCACTACATAATAACTTTGCTTTTCTTTTGATTGTTAATGGCATATTTTGTGGATGCTTTATCTGGTTGTGCAAGTTCATCTCCTATATGATATTAGCAATACTGTTTGTTGACAAAGTGTACAGAGATTCATGATTTAGTCATCCTGGCTAAAAACCTTAGAGTCACTCAGAAGCCCAAGTGATTAGTGAGAGGCACTGGTAGTTTCTATCAGGTTAGAGTATCCATTGGACTCCTGTAGAAATCATAAACCAGCCCCAGGTGGTGTGGCTCAGTTGGTTGGAGCAGCGTCCTGTACACCAAAACGTCATGGGTTTGATTCCTGGTGAGGGCACATACCCAGGTTGGGAATTCGATCCCCGATCCCCGATTGGGGTGCATACAAGAAGGCCGCCAATCTGTGTATCTATCTCTCTCTCTCTTTCTCTCTCCCTCTCTCTCTCTCTCTCCCCCCTCCCTCCTCCCTCTCCCCCTTCTCCCCTCTCCTCCCTCTCTCCCTCCTCTCCTCCCTCCCTCCCTCCCTTCCTCTCTCTAAAAAGCAGTGAAAAAATGCCCTTGGGTGAAGAATAAAGAAAAGAGAGAGAAGGAAAGATCATAAACCAAGTCCCCAGTCTTCTGCAATCTGAGCCCAGAGGAATGCCCAGGAGACAGTCCCAGTGCCTCACAAAAGGCCTGGCTTTCGACTTCAGGCACCATCAACAACAAGAGCACGATGTGTTTTCAGCCCTTGCCCTGTCTGTAACTGTTGGTCTGCAGTGCTAACACATTAAAAAAGTGTGCCATGCAAAGGAGGACACCCTCCCACACCCCCTGTCCCACAATCAGACTGCTTTGTCAGCAAGGCAGAGAGAGGCTGGTCCTCGGCTGCTTCATGCACTGTTAGCCCTCTGGAGCTGAGAAAAGGAGCTGGCCTTTCAAAGCCACACAGAAAACAAACTGAAGCACTGATATTACTATGGAGTGACAATTTTGCAGTGCATCGTTTGTACAAGAGAAGGACAAAATGTGTTTATGGAGAGCTGGACAAAGTAGTGACAACGACTGGTGGTGTTCAGGGGGCACCCCTTGGCATCACAGAGCCACAGGAAGATGTGAAGATAGTTTAATAGAGAGCAGAGCTGTTCTCCATGAGAGTGGGGTAGACCAGTTGTTCTGTTTGTTCCGCCGACCAGAGGTGACCTGCAAGGATTCTGACAAACCATGCTCTCTCAGATTGCTGGTAACTCATGTTACATTGTTACATGCCTACATTATTTTATCCCTGCCCTAGATTCTCAGACACTGTATTTCATGATTTGTGTTACCTCACAAGTGCTTATAATCTCTCTAATCCTCTAGAGTGGAGTCCTATTTCTCTTGGCAGGAGGATAAAGCAAGAGTATTTTGCCTGATAATGAGCAAGGCCATGGTTTTAGATCTTTAAACTTCATGTGTGTTCATCAGTAGTGGAGTAGGGGAAAGCAGGGCCCCCAGGCAGGCCTGGTCGAAGGGGTGTGCAGGGAAGTAGCCACCTCGCCCCAGAAAGCTTCTCCAGCCTGCGTGTACCTTGAGCTCTACTTTGTGTACTGTCAGAATCCTAACAGTTATGGAAGCATTTGGGTTAATATCATCCATTTTATTGAAAAAACCAGGCTACACATACAAGTATGATGGTTTCCTAAAGGAAGATAATGTGTGGTTGAGTTTAAAAAAAGAAAGAAAGACCAGACTTCAGGGAGGTTCAGGCCTGATCGAAAGTGATGAGATGAGGGACAGTGCTGTGTGGCTACTGGCCAAATGACTGCTGAGTCACCAATATCTTCAAGCCTCAGCCCCCCCACCCACTGTGATGCAGTCCCAGTACTGGCCTTAGAGGTAATTGTCAGGATTTGGTACCAGGCCGTCCTGTGCAGCCCCAGTTGACTGCCTGGGCCTGGTATGCACACAGTGAGAGCCCTGGTGGTTGTTACTGTGCGATCCCAGGGCCCCTGTTCTCATCATCAGATGCTTGCTGAGCACACACCTGTGCCAGGGCTGTGCTCACTGCCCTGAGGTGTTCCCATCCAGGCTTTGATCCTGGGTCCGCCATCACAAGCCCATGCTCCTTTGTGCAAAACAGCCACCTCTCTGGCCCTGTTTTTTCATCGTTAAAATGGAGATGATTGTAGCACCTCCCTCATGGGCTGCTGGTGGAATAGACTGCAGTGGTGCCTGGCAGGAGCTTGGCATGGTGCCCAGCATGCACAAAGGTTGGTATGAGGCAGGCGTCATCATTATTAGCTTTTGGCCAACAGACAGTTCTGTATTAGTGTGGATGAGTTCAATTACAGATCTTTCCTTCCAAAGCCTTGCTGAGACTGAACAGAAGGGCCCGAGGTTTTGGTTGGGAAGTGCTGGCATGGTGGTGGTGGGGGCAGGTGGTTTTGAAAGGTGGGGCCATGGTGGGGTGAGAGAAGGGACAGGAAGGGGGACGTGGGAGAGTATGTGCTGTCAGCCAGGTTGGGGGGACAGGGAGGTGGGAAGGGTGTCAAAGGTCTCTCCTTACCAGCTTTTATTCTAAGGTAGCTGGTGCAAAAGGGCAGAGAGTGTCCAGCTCCGCCCTCCAGTCTTGCCTAGGTCTTCATGCGCAGGAACTGTGTTTTTGTTTAAAAGAATGAGTAGTGTGGTGAGCCAAACTGAGGGTTAAACAGGTCTTTGTGGAACCCTGACACCAATGACAATCTCATTTTCATGGGAACATGCATCATTTCAGACCACTGAATTTCTGCCATACCATATTCAGAAGCCGGGAAATGTCTGATTTTGGTATTGTATGGTCAGACTAACACGACCGGACCAAGGTTTAGGCATGCACCCTGCTTCCCTCTCCCCCCGCCTTTCCCTCCCCCAGTCTTTCCTCCCCTCCCTCCCTTTTCTCCTCCCCCTCTATCAGTCCGTCTATTTCTGTTGCTTTGTGATCTATTTACTGTAATGTCTACGAATATCTCTTCTTACAGAGTACGGCGTCTGTGAGAACCTGCGGAAGCTGGAGATCACGGGTGTGTCTTGTCGGGACGTCTATGCGAAGCGTAAGTTAACCTAATCTCATCCATCATTACCTGCTTTCCAAGAGCAGACCCCGTGAGTATCAACAGTGGATCCCACATTAATTTGACCCAAACCCAGTTCCATTCTCAGACACCTTAATTTTAGTGTCGTAATTGACATTTTAAAGACAGCACTGGTAGTAACAGCACTGGGTGGGGGGCTCTCCTCTCCCCCTTTCTGGGCGAGGCAGTGCCCTTACTTATAGCCCATCACAGGTGTCAGGACCCTTAGATCTGAGAAACATGTCTGTCCTGGGAACAAACTCCGGGGTGCTTCCAGGGGTCCCTCCCTGGGGATTCTGGGCCCACGGCCTGATTGGATAAGCGGATGGTTGAGAGGAAGTGGGGCATGAAGCCGGGAGCCTCCTGCTGATGCCCTCGGCTCACAGGGCTGCCTGTGGGCCCGCTCCTCCCTCCAGCCGGCCGCTGGACTCCAGCCGTGTGTGCAGTCTCTCCTGCAGTTTCCTCCAGATGTGCCGATCCCCCCGCCCCAGACCCCATTTCTGAACCTTGCTGCATTACTTTGCAGTGTTGTCACAGGACTCCCTGAGTGCTCTGAGTTTCCCCAGCCCCACCTGCCTTCCCAGCTGGCCTGTCCAGTGCCCCTGTGCAGGAGGCCGGGAAGGCTCTGGCTAATGCCGAGGTCCCGCAGGAGCCAGGAGTCACAGGGAGCAGCCTGCCCATCACCACCCCAGGGGGGTGTGGCAGGGATTATTAGCACCTAGGACTGGGGATCAGAAACAGAGTAAGAAAGACATGGTGATCCCCATTCTCGTTGGCCTAAAGCTGACCTGTGACCTCTCTGAAAAGGACCTTACGTGTTCATCTTAAACCCATCTTAGAAGACTTGGGTTTCCACATTCTTGAGCACTTTCTACCCAGTTCTGCACTGAAAGGAGACCAGGGGGTGTCTCCCTCCCAAGCGCCTCACCCAGGAATGGAGGGCCGTGCTTCTCCACGGGACCCTGTGTGGCTCAGGCTGAGAAGCGGGTGGGCAGCGGGGCAGGCTTCTCTGGGGCCAGGCTGCCGTCTGTGCGCTGAGGTGCCGCGAGCGTCCTTGCAGGTCGGGGGGCTAGTGGTGTCACCGCATTCTGTCTTTTCCGTGGGTCTGTCCTGTCAGAGCCCCCTTCTGAGGGTCCCCTCATCATATGGCTGGGCCACCAGCACAGGCAGAGGCCGTGTTTCTGCAGAGCGGCTGACTATGGGGAGACGCGGGGCGGCGTTCGGTCCCTGCATCCGGGCCACGCTCCTCATCCCCTCGTCTCCTCGTCTACTTGTCCCTTCGTCCCCTCATCCCCTCATCCCTTCATTTCCTTGTCTCCTCGTCCCGTCAGAGACTCTCAACACCAGGACCCCACAGCCGTCTGGGTTGCTGGACTGGCGAGTGTTTCTGGGTTAGAATGTGCTCACCCGTGGGGCGTTTCCTGTCAAAGGCTCCAAGCTCTTCCTGGGCCTTCCTCTTCCATCACGGTTTTTGGTGGCTCAGCTGTGCCCCGCAAGCTGTTGTCCCCTCCTGCCTGCCTCGGAGAACCTTGGAGAGGCTGTTGTGGGTACCCCTCTGCCCTGCCTCATTTCAGCCCCACTTCTGCCAACTCCTGGCACCCCTGCCCCCTCCTGTGGGCCTCAGGCTTCACCTGTGCCCTCGGCCATGACCTTCACACTGGCTTCTGCCTCCTGCACTGCTGGCCCAGTCCTGGGCCCCACTGTGAGGCTGATCTCAGGACCGCCTGCTGCTCCTTCCCTGCATGTTCAGACTTTGGTTTCTTCTCTTGCCTGTGCTTCACATCCCACCATCCCAGGAAAATGTGTGTCTCTCCAGAGGAAGTGAGTCGGGAGGCCCGAGTGGTCATGGCTCCTGGAAATGCACCCTCCCTGTCCTCTCGTCTCACTGGCGAGAACAACGCCTCTCTGATTCCCGCAAAGCCCAGAGTCTCAGAGGCAGGTAGCTGGATGCTGCCCCGGTCCCCTCCCCCCTTTATCCTGTGGGAGCCCACAGAGTCTGGGCTGTACCCTCCTCTCCTCCGTCGTTTGCCCAGAGCTCAGTGTCTTCAGCCTCATTGGAGCAATGCAGCCTTGCTGTGGGCATCGGTGCCAGAGTCAGAACCCAACTGTCGCTGCGACGGTCTGTGTACACACACTCAAGAAAGGTTTCGTGGTCCTTGGGGACGCCCACCTGGCTTTTATGAGTATCCATTGTGACAAGTTCTTATCTTTGATGACTGCTTTTTGAGTTTTCTGAGGCTCTTTGATAACATTCTCTTAATGCAGCATGCAGACTGTTCTCTCTTTAAGAGTTGTGAGCAATCAAAATAGCATTCTGGAGGGAGGAAGGTGCTCACATGTCCTGGGCATTACAGGCTGTGACACCCAGAGGACAGCACACGTGGTAAATGAGGCCCCCACAGCTTTGGGCGGAAGGTGCTGGCTAGGCCCTTTGGCAGCTGTCCTGTAGAGGGGACATCTGGACACAGGTGGGCAGGCAGGTGGTGTTTGTACACGAAGACCCAGGGAAAAGCCCCGAGATGGAACAATTTACCTCTGTAAGTCAGGGCTGGGAACAGACTGAAGAGAGAGGCCGGCCACTCCAGTCTGGTAATTAAGGGAGTTTACTGTGGGAAACTTACATACGAGGCATGTCTGGGGCAGCTGCAAGATGAAGTGGATCACCTCACCACTCAACAGGCACCAAAGAATTACACAGCGAAGGGGGGTGCTAGCCACAGGAACTAGTACGTGAATGCTACCAGGTATGGGAAACTACGTGCTTGGCCAGGTCGGGACAACCACGTATTCCAGGGTCAGTGCACAGCAGGAGGCTAAGGAGGGTACTCATTTATGTCTGAATGAACATCATTTTTGATTGGCCAATCTCTAAGGGGGGTTTGCAGAAACAGCCTCTGTTTTGGCTCAGGTCCAGCTTGCAGGACAGACATGTTAAGGGAACAGTCATGTCAAGGGAACAGTCTCTTTCCATAGGTGTGTAGGGACTGCCAGGGAGAGGGGGATGGTGTGGTCAGGGGTACGTGGGAGGTGGGCAACAGACTGGGGGCAAGGGCTGTGGTGAGGTGAACATGCGCACGTGCGTGGGGGGAGGTGGGCAGACAAAGGAGGACATCTGGAGATTTCTTTTGACTGGTTATTCTTCATCCTGTCAAAATGGTTGGGAAATTCAGAGAATAATTCATGTTATCTTTATTTAGTACCCTAAAGAGCTTCATTTGCCACCAGCCAAAGCAGGTTTCACAGTGCAGGAGCATGTTTTTGTGAGTTTGCTTTGAAGGCCTTCTCCAGGAGAAAATTACTTGGCTTCTGGACTACGTGGTACAAGAAAGTCAACCTTAGCCCCTGGCATAGGTGAGCGTGAGCCAGCCTTGACTCAGAAGTGAAGGGTCTGAGTTAGGAGCTGGCAGTGTTGCCCATAGTCCAAAGCAGAGCAAAACAAAACAAACACAAGCAAAGGGAAACACTCGGCATACACTATACAAGCGCGATATCTTAGTTGGGGCACAAGAGCTTCCAGAACAGCCACTCCTTATACCCACAACCGCATCCTCTGCTCTCCTACCTCAGTGAGCTCCGTTGATCCGTGACAGTTGCAGGAGGAGAGTGAACATGGAGAGTGTCCCAGGGTTGCCTGCCATCCTGACTTCCTGATGTGAATCTGTTGATTAAAAGGGAGATATATCATGTTTTCTCTCCAGCCAGGCCTCTCATTTTTGGCAGGTGTTTGCCTCCCAAGGTACCGGGGTTGAGTATGATGGCGGAGAGGAAAAGAGTGTTGAGTCGTATGACAACTGTGTATACCATTGTGAAAGCGGAACCATCCTTAGCCCTTTCCCTGCTGTGTCTGTTCAGGTATAAACCCTCGCGTGAAGTCGGGACGTTTCATGAAAATTCTTCCCGATTACGAGCACATGGAATACAGAGATGTGTACACCTGCCGTATGTACCTCCTGCTGCTTTGGCTTTGGCGGGGGAGCACGGTCACAAGCTGCATGGAGAGGGACCTCTAACTCGTAGCAGGCGGATGCTTTGGTCCTAAGAGTGAGCTGACCTTGGCTTTTGCTGTGTTTTCAGCTTTCTGCAGCATTCTCTGTGGCTCGGCCATGACCAGGATCACACCTGAGCGGTGGCCCGGGCCAGGTTTCCACAGCATCTTCTGTGTTCTGGAGTAGTGCCAGCGCGGTCGCACTACTGACGCACGCTCTGGGGTAATGCCAGTGCGGTCGCTCTACTGACGCACATTCTGGGTAATGCCAGTGCGGTCGCTGTACTGACGCACACTCTGGGGTAGTGCCAGTGCGGTCGCTGTACTGACGCACATTCTGGGTAATGCCAGTGCGGTCGCTGTACTGACGCACATTTTAGCACTCACCATTTATTGAGGCCGAGAGGAGAGAACAGAGTTAAGGCCTTAAAACCTTTGTATTCCAAAATGAAATGTAAGTGGTTTAGTTCTAGGCTTCAGTAGTCAGCCGTGTTTGGACAGCATATGTGAATGTGAAAAATGACGTACACCTGTACCCATATGCACACGAGACAAAACTATGTGGGAACAGTTGATTATTTAGAACCTGATTCCTCTTGATTGGCATTACTTGGGCTCTGGAAGTTTTCCTAAGCCATACATACTCCAGAGTGGAGAAGGGTATCCCCACTTCTCACTAGGTTGAGCTGAGATGGAGAGTGTGAATTTCAGTTTTCAAGAAAGATATTAGAAATACCTGCTTGCAAGGACCCCTGCTGCTTATTACCTCAGCCCCACTGAGTGTGCCCTGTGTTAGCATCCCCTGAGTGGACCAGACCCACTTCTAAGTCTTAGGAAGGCACCGTTTCTAACAAAAGCCTACTTGGAACACAAAGGAATAGAGTTGTTTATGGGATTTCTCCTTACCCCTGCCAGGCTCTGGACGTGCAGCTGCAGTGCTCGCTGGTCCCATTTTTCTTACCCCAGGGAACCATGGTCAGCGTGCTTGGGGTGGCGTCTGAGCACTGTGCACGACTGTGAACACCACCCTCAGTGTTTGTGTCATCAGGCCCAGAGCTGAGCTGCCCGAGGGAAGACGGGGGCGAGGGGCCTTGTCTGGAGTGCGAGTGCGTAGGAGCAGTCAGGTGGAGCTGGGCGGCTGCGGTTGGGCGGCAGCGGGGCGAGTGAGCCAAGTCAGAGGGCATGAATTCTGTTCTTTTCCAAACCCCCTTGGAAGTAGCCTCTCTAGAGCATCTTGTCGTAGACCAACCCGCCCTCCCTGCTTGGCAGGCAGTGAGCCAAGGTGCCTTCTCCGGGCTTGTGGGAGAGAACGTGACGTAGCACTTATTGATGAGAACCATCAATCAATGGCCACGGCTGTGCTGACGGGAACAGCCTGGCATGGGCTTTTAAATACAAGTGGACAAGCACTTAGAGGCTCATTAAGTCATACACTTGCTGCAGGATTCTTCTAGAACAACAGTCTATCTGGAACTTATGTCCGAGACCGAGAGTGGAATTCTGACCCACCTCTGGGAGGGAGGCTCGGTGGCTGGGACCCAGGAAGTGCCTAGGGCTGTGTCGGGGGTGTATTCTTTTTGTGCCCAAGGGCTGGCTGATCAGAAGCTTCCTGCAGCTTGTAAGGGTGTGTCCTGAGTCCAGACTTTTCACCACCACTCTGGAGCATCTGCACTTTAGCCACATGTTGGATGTTCCCCAGCTGCGGTAGCTGACAGCTTAGAAGAGACTGTTCTAACTGGAGACTGCCGTCCTCTCTACGGTTTGAGTGTAGGTATAAAAACGTAGCAGTCCTTGTAGAAAACTTGGAAGATCCAGAAAATATAATGAAAACAAGCAATTGTAAGCATTGGTTGCCTTTCTTTGCGGACATATTTAAACTGTACCTCCATGAATGTGAGGAGGAAAAATTACACATGTGAGAAAAAGAAAAGTCATTTCAACCCTAATTCCAAACCTCTCTGTGCCCCAGTGTTTGGTATTCCAGTGCTCCTAGAATGTTCTCATGAAATGCAGCTTAGAATTTCTTCTCTGCCGTTAGCCAGACTTTCCAGAAAAGTCTGCTGTGACGATTGGCTTGTGAGGTGCCTGGGGCCTTGCACTGTTTCTTCCTCATCCGTTCACGCTGTTCCTGGAGCTCTTGAGATCTTGTGTCCCCTGGTCCCTTAAAAGCCCCTGGGCCGTGTTCTGTGGGACAGAGAGGATCAGCAGTCTTGAGTGCATGAGGCCGTCCTGGGGAGAAGCAAGTCAGCATCGTCCGAGGCTGCAGATTCTGGCTGCCAGGAGCTTTGTGACCTCAGATCAGCGGGTTTTGCAGTGTCACTTTTGTTTACTTTTCTCAGTATCGGGCCGTATGTTGTTGCTTCATATTCTTGATGATGCGTGTCTATATGAAGTTGGAAGCATCATAAGGGATGTGTTGTCCTTACGACATTACTAACACATGTCCCTGTGTGCAAACTGATGGTGACAGTTGAAGTGCATTTTGAACTTAAAAATAACTAACTGTAGGGCTCTGGGGTTTGAGGTTCTGACCAGGGACCCTGGCAGTGCTCCAGATTGCTCGAGTGGATGCGAGGAATTTGATAGAAGGTCGCTCACCCCGTGGTGAGGAGGTGGACAGGCCACCTTTACCCAGTGTCCTGCTCAAGGCCGTCAGGCAGGAGGAAGTCCCCCTTGTTGGCAGGAGTTAGCCTCCTACTCTAGTCAGGGAGAGCCCACATGTGGAGTTCCAAGTTAGAGAAAACATGTCTCAGCTCTTGTAGCTGGGCAGGAGGGACTCCCTCTCGCTGGTGGGAGATCAGCCTCCTTCTGCTCGGGCCTCCACCTGATTGGATGAGGCACCATCCTGGGTTCAGAAGTTGGCTTTGCTCAGTCCACCGATGTTAAAGGTCAGCCTCAGCCAGAAACACCCTCATAGGCACATCTGGAATAATGTTGGACCAATGTCTGGGCACTCTGTGGCCCCTTCCGGTTGGTGCGTGACGTTAACCAGCACACTGCCTGCACAGAGACCCCAGGCCCTACACCCAGCAGTAAGTTGGTTGCCCATTAATTCATTCACTTATTCACCCAACGAGTGCATGTGCAAAGGTGGAGGAAACTGAAGAGAAGGACACTTTCCAAAATGTTTACTGTAGCTCGTCATCATTGTGGTGGGATTTCGGGTTGGCACTGGGTTTCCTTCTCTCCAGTTGTCTTCAATGAATATGTGTTTGTTGCTTTGGAAATAAGGTGGGGAAGTGTGGTGTTTTTAAAAAAGAGAGATGACCCAACTTAATTCTTAATATCCAGTCCTGTGACAGTGTGGACTCAGCCCTACCTGTTAAGGAATCCCGTGCTCCCTCAGCTGTGTAAATGGATGGGAGGCTCACCCAGTTCGCGTCTTACAAGACAGCAGTTCCCTGTCCCTGGAGCTGCTCATGTAGAGGCTGGGTTTCAGAAGGACCCTGTTGTCTCTTTTATTATGCTTTTCAAAGACATTTTCATTCTTAGAATTCTCTAGACACTTTTGTAGGTCAGCTTTGCTTGAGTCCACATTTGTTTACAAGGCTCTGTGACAAGCCTTCACACTGTCTTCACGGCTCTGTCACCCCCCGGCCCCTCCCTCTGGTGCACGTTAACATGAAGGCCGGCTGGCTCTAAAGTGGAGACCTGCTCTCTCCCTGCAGTGCTGCACAGACACAGACACATCTTGGGACTGTGGCAGCCGGACATCGGGCCCTACGGAGGACTGCTGAACGTGGTGGTGAGTCCCAAGGCCTGGCCTGTGGGTTCTTGCGCGGTCAGGGCTGCTGCCCCCTGTGGGCGGGGCTCAGTGCCTTTCCTGCCAGAGGGGCGAGCCAGCTGCTCTCTCTGTGACACTAGGCAATCACAAGGAACTTCTCATCAGGTACTTTTTGCAGCCCTAGCTGGCTCTCTGCAGAGCACCTGTCTGCCCCGCAGTGAGGGCTGCACGTCCTCTGAACGGTGCCTCTTGAACGGAAGCCCTAGGGCTGAGCACGTGCAGTTAGTACTCGGCCAATGCTGGGCAGGCACCTGGGCCCAGGTGTTGCTGTAGCTGATGTCCCAGTGACAGCAGTCAGGTGCCCCCCAGGGAACGCTGGTGTTCTGCCCTGCTTTCCTTCTCACTGGCTCAGGCCAGAAGCCCAGTCCAGGAGACCGGCTGCCCATCTTGTAATACCGGTGGGTCAGCTTCGCAGTGGCCCTGGACAGCCTCTTCCAAGCCTGGTCCAGATGGGCCACCTGGTGACTCCGGTTACTCTGTCACTCTGTGTATTTTGCTCACCAGGTGGGGTTTGGACAGGAATAAGTATTGCTTTATACTCTCCACATTTGGTGGAAGCATTCATTCAGAAACACACTTTACATATGTTACATTTAATATCACTGGGGAAAAGCCTGGCTTCTAAACTGTTCTCTCAGGGACAACCCACCAGTTCCCGGCATGGGCATATTTTTTTCCTTTTAGTTGGGGAGGGTGATAAATGTTTTTCATACTGGCAGTGAGTAATAGGATTAAAAAAAAAAGCTTCCGAAAGCAGGGGATAGTTGGGGGAGAGTGGGTCCTATGACTGAACCGTGGCAACTGGCGCTCGTCTCAGACCGGTCAGCCACAAAAGTGAGTAAGTTCTCTCCTCTTGTCATCAGACCTAGAAGCTGTGGATCTAGGCTCTCCTGGGAAGGCAGGCGTGACGGCTGGGTCATTTCAAATGGGGCTGTCCCCGTCCCTCCACTGAGAACGTGGGCGCCTTTGTGCTGAGCGCATGTGTGGGGACTGTGTGTCCTTTGATCTGTGCTCTGTCACTCCCTATTTCTATCACTCACTGCTTCAAACACACAAGAACAGCAGGGGTGGTAGGGTGAACTGCCGATGCCCACCACCTGGATTCAGCAGTTGTCGATAGTGCGCCAAGTTCTCGGCCTCTGACTCTGCCCCTTGGCATTCTGTTTTCAGGAAGTTTCAAGCAAACCCCAGGCCCATGTCACTTCATCTCTTGGTACTTCAGTGTGGATCTCTAAAAATGTGGGTGTTTTCCTACATATCCACCAGTTCTTATCACACCTTCCAAAAGGAGCAGTAATTCCTTGATGTTACCTGAGACCCAGCCCATATGTAAGGTTCCCTGATTGTCTCAAACCTGCCTTTTGACAGCTGGTCCTTTCAGATTGGGGCCTAACCCAGGCCCTGACATTGTGTTTGTGTTTTGCCTCATGGCTCTCTCCTGTTGAAAGCAGCACCCCCATTTTTCTCAGGTCAGTTGTCCTATTTAGTGGGCATCACTGTCCGGGTTATTCCGCTTGCTCCTTTCTCATGTCATTCAGCTCCTCCCATCTCTACTTAGATCTGGAAGTTGTCTCTCAGAGGCTTTCTTGGATGCAGGTCTAACTGCTTTTTTTCTATCTAAAAAATTACTTTTTTCAGGTTTATTGAGGTATCATCGACAAAATTACAAGATTTACAAAGCACACTTCATGGTCCCACCATCTAGTTAATTAATGTACCCATCCTTGCACATTCAAGTTCTGTTCTCAGTAAATTTCAGTGATCGACTGACGGATATTAACTATAGTCACATTGTTTTTCACTACATAACTACTTTCTTCTTTTTTTTTTTAATTTTTTAATTTTTTTACTCTTTTTATCTATTTTTTCACTTTTTTTTCCGTTTTTATTTATTTTTTATTTTTTAAAAGATTTGATTACTTTATTGTTGTTGATTTACAGTTGTCTGCATTTTCCCCCCACATAACTACTTTCTATTTAAGAAGCACTTGGTGGCCCTGGCAGGTGTGGCTCAGTGGATTGAGTGCCGGCCTGAGAACCAAAGGGTCACTGGTTCAATTCCCAGTCAGGGCACATGCCTGGGTTGTGGGCCAGGTCCCCAGGAGGGGACGCATGAAAGACAACCACACATTGATGTTTATCCTTCTCTTTCTCTCTCCCTTTCCCTCTCTCTCAAAATAAATAAATAAAAATCTTAAAAGAAAAAAAAAGTAAAATCTTAAAAAAAAAAAAAAAAAGCAGCACTTGCTGGTGGGACAGTGCTTGTCCTGTTGTGACAGATCAGGTGCATCTCGATGTCTGTTGGCCCTGAGGTTCTCCGTGGGCCTGGAGTGTGGAGACGTGGGGGGTCACTGTGGACAGCAGCAGGTGAGGAACCTCTGCCTCTGTGCCTTATGTATCCTCATGTGGACATGTACCCTTTCTCCTCACCACAGGTGGACGGCTTGTTCATTATTGGTTGGATGTACCTGCCTCCCCATGACCCTCATGTGGATGACCCAATGCGATTCAAGCCCTTGTTTAGAATCCACCTGATGGAGAGGAAATCACCCACGGTGGAGTGCATGTACGGCCACAGAGGGCCCCACAATGGCCACATCCAGGTGAGTGTGTGCTCAGGCTCCCTTGGACACGGCAGCCACGTGCAGGTGAGGGGTGAGGTCTCCTCTGGTCTTCCCTGTCCTGGTACCAACTGAGTGTGCAGTGGTGTCTGTAGTTATAAGCCTGTGTCCATATAGATCAGAGGAAACAGGGCTCTACCTCCATCCCTTCTGTGTGCTATTTATGCTATGGTGCTGTGGTGTAACTACCCAAAGAATCACTAGTTGGAACTCTCCAACTGGTTCTGCATCCAGTGTCCAGTTAAAACCATTTGTTCTTTCCAACCACACCATTCCTCACTGTTCTTTTTCAAAACCTCTAAGACTACGAAATGATAGCCCCTCTTTCCTGCTCTAAGAATCCTCTTGGAAAAGCACAAACACCTCTCTGTTGGATGCACTGCTCCTCTGAGAAGGAAGTACATGCTTGAGGTGGTTCTGAGCTCCCTTCTCTGGACTGGTCACAAATTGTATGCGTCCTGGGCTTCTGTAGATGAGTGGGGTGCATCGGGGAGGGGGGGCTCATTGTCTGATGGGAGATGCCATGATTGATTTGTTTCCCTTCTTGCTTTGTCATGGATGCTCAAGATTGTGAAGAAGGACGAGTTCTCCACCAGGTGTAACCAGACGGACCACCACAGGATGTCTGGTGGCAGGCAAGAGGTGAGCCTGTACCACCCTTCTGTGCACAAGGAGCAGACATGAGGTTGAATGGTTTGACATCATCAGCATGCCATCAACATGAGGGCCCTCTCCCATGGTTCACCCTCATGTTGTTGGCGCAGAAAGTGTGTCTGACCCTTTTGTCAGAAATGGCTTCATATGGATGTGTGTATGCAAGCACAGGTTTTTGTTTCCCCACCAACCCTCAGTATGTATGACCAAAAGGGAATAGTCTTCACTAGGTGGTTCTCCTTCACTGCTTTGTTGAGGGTGTCCATGGGCCATGCAGGTTTCTTCTTGGAAGTGAGTTGCAGGGAGACCAGAGGGCTGTTCTCCCCACAGGTGGATCTGGAGATTGAGATTTTCAAACCAGGCCTCACAGTGTGTGTCACACCTGTGTGTCAGCTGCACCAGGAGTTTTTATGCTTTCTTTTGTTTGCACGAGTAATTTTACCTTGTCTTTGAGTTATAGTTTTCTGAGGATCTAAGTCATGTTGCCATTTCAAAATATTGCCATTTCTTAAGAAAAACTTGAACTTTTAAAATATAGTAGACTCATTATAGCTTTTATCTGTTTGTTGGGTGTGCATTTCTTAGGCAGTTTTTGAGTCTCTGGTGGCTCATACTAGCTCATGGTAGCTCATGGTCGGTCCCTTTAGCATCCTGCTCATGAAGGAACCAGTGAGTAGTCCTGTCCAGCCCTTCACGTGGGCTCTGCGCTTCATCAGTACCAGAAGCCGGCCCTGTGATGTCATAAACTGTACTCAGGGCCTGCCAACTCTCCCACTTGCTTGCATGCAAACTCTAGGCCCAGTATTGCTGCCACTCTGTGCACCTTTGAAGGCCAAGTCCAGATTGTTCTGTGAGGAGTAGTGGAGCCCTCGGGCCTCCCCAGACTCTGCCTCCCCAGTGCAGACGCTACCTGGCTTGTCTTCATGGCTGATGGCCAAGGCCCAGCCACCACCTTACTTCCCCACCAGGCCTTCTGGAAACCTGGGGGCTGCAGGGAGGAGCAGAGATGGGGAAGTGATCACCCAGTTGCTAAAATGATGCCTTATTATCATCAAATACGAAGTCAGCAGAATCTGGAAGGAAAAGTGCTGGCATAGCCCTACCTAGGAGTCGTCTCCAGGCCCATTCTCCAGTCTCCCTTTATGGTTTTGGCATTTCGGATGGAATTACAATTTAACTCTCTCAGCTGGATTTTTTAATCTTGTTACTCCAGAGATATTTTCCAGTCCCATTAGAACCCTTCACAAGATTTATTTTTCATTCAGCATGGCATTCTGTCGTCTTGCTGTGATGTAATTGGATGTAACCATTCTCTTGAAGGTGGACATGGGGTTTGTCTCAAATATTCACATTTCTCCTATTACCCTCTTGACCACGTGCTTGAGTGACTTACCCTCTGGGAGCCTCAGTCCTTATCTCTGAAATAGAGAATATGATTACCTGTGCACCCCAAGTGATTCTGGAGGGTTGAATAGGGTACCACACCAGGAGGATGCCAAGTGTTATTGCTGTCATCCCACTGTCTGAACTCAGTGCAAAACCTTCTGTGGATTTTGGATCATGCAGAAGTGGGATTGCCAGGTAAACACCCTGAAGGTGTTCCAAATTCTTGTTACACGTTGTCAGTTTGATGGTACTTGTGTATGGCCCACCAGGGCAGGTGAGCCCTGCTTCCCACACTCCTGTTGGCTCTCGTATTGGCCTTGCTAGAGGCCAGACCAGTTAACATGTGGACTTTGGGGCAGCTCTGATTCTGTCACTCACTAGCTGGGTGATTTTGAAAAAGTCTCTCTACTTTTGTAAGTCCCAAGCCTCTGTAGGACAAGGAATGTGTCAGTACCCATCTCCCAGGACATTGTGCAGATTAAGACAGTGATTGTGCAGTGCCAGCACCTGGTGAGCCAGCCCTGGATAAATACTAAACTGATTCTTGTCTTATATGTCCCAGGCCCCTGTGTTTTTCCTTATGCATACACCCTTATAAGATTATTTTGTAATAAGTGTACGTATTTGAAAGTTCTTTGTTCTGAGTAGTTGGGTCCGGCTGGTATAATGACTTTGACCTTTTCATGCAAAGTAAACAAGATTATGATTATTCACAGGCCATCTTCTCTTTGGCATTTAGCTAGAGTCTGATTATTCACCATGGCGACATTGAAATCCTTGTTCATTACATTCATTTGCTTCCATTTTTATCTGTTTTTTATCTATTTGATTTTTTAAGGGCCTTCTATGAGTTGAGCCATTAAGTGGAAGGTTTTGACTTTACTGAAGTATAATTTTTAAAATTGTTTTATGGTTATTGTTTTTTGTGTTCTAAAAAACTTTGCCTATCTTCAGGTGACAGAGTCTCTCTCTCTCTCTCTTTCTGAAGCTTGGTAGCTTCACATTATGTTAGATCTGTGACTCATCTTAAATTACTTCCCGTGTATGACGTGAGGCGGGGCCGTGGTTCTTCTCCTCCATGTGCAGGTGCAGGTGATGGAGCACCATCTGTGGGAAAGACTCTTTCCCCACCGGGCGGCTAGGTCAGCTTTGTCGAAAACTAGCTGGCCAGATAAATGTGGGCCTGATTCCAGGCTCTCTGTTTAGTTCTATTAATATAGTTGTCAGTTCTTATGCTCATAACACCGTCTTCATTACTGTAGCTCTGTAGTAAGTCATAGCCCGAGCTGGTGTGGGCCCTTCAGCTTTGTTCTGCAAGACTGCTTTGGTTGTTTAGGTTCTTTCCATTTCCACATGAATTTCAGAATCAAATGTCTGTTTCTACAGAAAGGCCAGCCTGGTGGGGTTATGATTGGCATTGAACCTGTTGGTCAGTTTGTGTAGAACTGCTGACTTAACGCTGAGTCTTCCGGTCAGTAGAGGCCTCTGACTATTATCAGGCCCTTCGCTTTCTCTCAGCAGCCTTGAGGTTTTCAGAGTGGAGGCCTTGCGTGTATTTTGTAATACTCATTCCCAGGTACTGTGGTTTTGGTTTGTTTTGTTTTAGGCTATTGTAAACAGGATTTAAAATTTTTATTTTGGAATTTTGTGCTGCTAGTATATAAAAATTCGGTTGATTTTATATATTGACTTTGTAGTCACAACAGTTTTGTTCAGTCCCTGTAGTAGTTTCTGTTCTTTGCCAGATTTGGGGCAGTAACATACTAAAGCAGTTGACAGATTGTAGCTCTTTTGTTGTTTTGGTAAATAGCTTTTGCTTCTGTTTATGGAGCTAACTCTAGATAATCATCGGAAACACTATACTGAGTTGGGAACTCAGTTCTCTGGATTAAGTTAAATGTGCAGAATCAAGCAATTAAGCACTAAACATCCTTCACAGTGTTTGATTCCATAATGAATTACTGAGCTTTGGGGACTCAGTGTTTATAAAAAGCTCCCTTTTTGTGCACATACTTACTGAACACACAGCATAACTGTGAAGGCACGTTTGAGAACGGAAAATCCACCCAGTCTCTTGACTCCAGCTGTACCTATCATGGTCCTCATTGGCAGCTGCAGGAAGCAACTCTGGCCAACTTGCCCAGCACGGGATTTAGAGACAGTCCTGCTGTGCCTGCGGCTCTCCCAGCAGACTGAGAGCTAGGCTCAGCGGCTGTGCAGTGCCGAGCCAGTTCGGTGTGCACATCTCCTGTTTCCAGGGTGGGCATGAAGTGAGGTTCATGTGGCTGTTCCCTGGGAGCTCCGGGCATGGACTGTGGCCCCAGCCACACCTGAAGGGACCTCATGTCCCTGCTGCTTCCGCTGAAGTCTGGGCTTGTGTGCTCTGGGAAAGCAGGGACCAGAGCCCCTCATTTTTCACTGGTGGCATGCCTCCACAGGAATGGAGGCCAGGTACTGGGAGAGCAAACACATGGCAGATTCCCATTCTCCTGCTCAGCCCCGTCTTCATGTGCCCACCCAGGTGGGTTCCTTTGTCGTAGGTGTGCCCACAGCATTACCCACAACTATAAAAATGCTGCTTTGTCCACTCAGCGTCACAGTGAGTGGCCTCCCCGTGCCTGTGTCATGGTGGTTTTCATGACCTGTGTTCTCTTGGAAGGAGTTCCGAACGTGGCTGAGGGAAGAATGGGGGCGAACGCTGGAGGACATTTTCCATGAGCACATGCAGGAGCTCATCCTGATGAAGTTCATCTATACCAGTCAGTATGAGTACGTGCACCCCCTCTCTGTGGGTACTGTGGGCACAGTCCCTCTCTGTGGGAGTATTATGAACTCAGTACCTCCCTCTCTGGCTGCTGTGTGCACAGTTTGCATGCCCTCCTCCTCGCCTGCCCCCCCATATGTTTTCTGTCTTATTTATCGTCAGCATCCACCAGGAGGATGCTCTAGCGCCCCTGGTGTGTGGGCCTAACCCTTGGGGTTGTTTTCCCACCTCCTCCCTGGGAAGCCTGCTTTCCCACCTCTCTGTCCCTGGGCCCTGTCCCTGCAGCCCCTGTTTAGCCTCTTTGCCATGTCCCCTGCACAGTCTTTGATTCCTGTCCCAGGATGACAAAGCAGAAGTGTCATTCCCTTCCCTCCCCTGCAAGCTCCAGTCCAGCAGCCTTGGGGCTCCTGGCAGGGACATGTGAGCCCCTGTTAAGCCTTGTTGGAATCAGACGGTGTGAGGGTGCCCTGCACATGTGGGTGGGTGAGCATGGCTCAGGAACATGGGGTGCCCTTGCTCCCCACTGACCTGGCCATGCTAGGCCACCTGCCTTGCCCACTCCCCATGGTGGGGCAGGGAGGTGTGGGCTCTACACTGCTGTAGCTCCGTGTGGCTCTCACACCACCCACTCCCCCACAGCAACTGCCTGACCTACCGCCGCATCTACCTCCCGCCCAGCCACCCAGACGACCTTATCAGGCCAGGCCTCTTCAAAGGCACCTATGGCAGCCACGGCCTAGAGATTGTCATGCTCAGCTTCCATGGGAAGCATGCCAGGGCCACGAAGATCACAGTAAGTCTTGGGGCTGCCAGGCCAGGTCCAGCCCTATGTGGACTTGTCAGGCCCTCTTGGTACACCGTGACTCGGTCTGCACCCTGGCTCCTCGGGAGAGCCCAGACTGCAGCATCACTTCCCCAGGGAGCTGGTTGGGAATGCAGATCCTCGGGCCCCACCCAGACTCACCCAACCAGGGTCTCAGGCGGTGGTGAGCACTTCCACTTTTCCACATTGAGATACTTGCAGAAGTTGAGAAAACACTGATGCCCTTGCCCCACCCTACAGGTTCTCATTTAATGGGTAGGGGCTAGGGAAGGGCTCCACAGCTCCCCAGGTGACCCAAGGGCCTCCCCATTGGAGACCCCCTTTGGTAGCACACAGGCCCCACTGCCTGTCCTGGCCTCAGCAGCTCGAGAAAGCAATTGGAGGGTTGTTGAGTGGAGTGGGCCCTGTGTTGCTCCCTCCAGGACCCCCAAATGACGCTCTGCTCCTGTCATTTGCACAGTTTGTTGGGGTGAGTTTCCGGCAGATGCAGTAAAGCCTCCTGAAGAAGCAGCACCGTTTCCTAGTCCTCACACAGTGCTGCTCTTGAGCCTGTGCCATCCGGGGTCCCTCTGCTTTTGGGAAGCTCCTAGTGAACAAGAGCCTAGAACCAGGGCTTTGTCCCTGGCACGGTGGGGCTTTTCTGGGGGGAATCTCGGCATGCCCCGGGACCCATGTAGAACTGCAGGGCCTGGGGATCTCCTGGGGTTCGGGCTTAGGAGCTTCTGTGTTCCAGGCAGACCTGTCTGGGCTGGCCTCTCAGACCTACTGCCCTCTGCCTGACCCTGGGAGGGGGTGAGGTTCTCTAAACCTCAGCCTCTTCGACGATCACACAGGCTAGTTCCCACCTGAGGTCTTTGAGTGCAGATGAGCCATTGTGCCTGTGGACCCTCAGCACATCTTTAGTAGGTGCTGTTATTTTCTGGCCTCAAAGATCCCTTCACAGATGGGGACACCTGCTCTACATGCTAATTTTTAAGGGCTTCTAAAATATTTTTACTTCTCAAGGGTTGCTTCTAAGTCAGTAGGAACACCGGAGTGAGCTCTTCTGGCCAGAGGTGGGACCTAGGCTGGAGTGTGTCTCTGCTGGCCCCTGAGCCCTGCTCACTGCCACCCACTCGCTCCACAGGGTGACCCCAATATTCCTGCGGGGCAGCAAACGGTAGAGATTGACCTCATGCACCGCATCCAGCTGCCTAATGTTGAGAACCTCTGCAACTTCAATGAGCTCTCCCGCATCGTCCTGGAGGTTCATGAGCAAGTGCGCCAAGAGCAGCAGCAGCAAGAGGACAGGACTGAGGACAGCGAGGGTGCCAGGCCGCCCACTGAGAAGGTCTGGGAGCCCGGAGACAGAGGGGCTGCAGCTTTGAAGGAACAGCCTGTCCAGTTTGTCCTGCCTGTGGGTGTGACCTCAAGGAACGAGGACTACCCACGAACCTGCAGGATGTGGTAAGGACATGAGGGTGGGCGAAGGCTGGGCTTCAGGGTGGGCCTGAGCTCTGACAGGCTGGCGTGGGGACTTCCTGCCCTAGAATAGGAGCCTCTGACGGCTCAGTCCAAGCCCCGGCTCAGACCCAAACAGATGGCATTGTTTCCTGGGCTGAACAGTCAGCTGTCAAACCCCCTTGGGGAGCCCCAGACTGGGGTTATTAGAATTGCCAGGCGTGAAGATTCCTCCCAGAATGCCTTGTGTCACATAGTTACTAAGGTGAAAGGGATGTCAGGCAGGATGTCAGGAAGCCTTGAAGCAGACAGTGAGGAGGGGGACTCTCCCTCAGCCCACACCTCTCCATGTACAAAGCCTGCTTGGAGTTCGCCTGGATGTCCCTGCTGGTAAGGCCTGATGTGGGTTCTCCATTTATCTCCTAATGGAGGTAGTGTGGAAGTCAGGTCATTATTTCTTCCTGTGATTTCTCCCCTCCCTCCCTCCCTCCTTCCCTTCTTCCCTTCCTCCCTTCCTCCATCACTCCCTCCCTCCATCACTCCCTCCCTCCATCACTCCCTCCCTCCTCGGCTACTTTGGGCCAGCACCTAATTGGCCACCAAAGTAAACCCCAGCCCAGGCAACATGTGGAAAGGGGCTAGCTGCTTTCCTCCATGCAAAGGCCAGGATCCCTTATCTTGGGACAAGACCTCCCCTGGGCTGCCAGCTCCTCACCTGACTTGCTGTTCTTACGGTTTTTTCTTGGGCCTCTGCTTTCAGCTACTCAGTCCCAGCCCTGCCATTCGGGCCATTCCCTGGCAGATGGATTATGAGACCCTTGCCCCAGTCCCCTATACTTTGGGCCATTTAACTTTCGCTAAAATCAGTAAAATTAAAAAGGTCCTCAGTTGCGCTGGCCCCATGGGCGCAGCATGTGGCCGATGGCTACCACATTGCACATGCAGGTTGAGGACATACCATTATCACAGAAAGTTCTGTGCAGTTGCCTGAGTGAGTATTTTGAGGGAATAGTCTGTCAGCTTCCCAGCATGACAGCTGACTCACCACCTTTTTCAAGTTACGTACAAAGGGCTGCTTCCCTTTACCTCTGGGCCGCCTGCTGTGCCGTGGGCCTGCCGTGGTCTCAGTGTACAGACTGACTGTGTGCGCTGCATGTCAGGCTCCCGAAGGGGATCTAGGTATCGTGTGGGCTTGGTGGAAAAGCATTGTTACATTTTCTTCTTGTACAATTATGATACAAGTGACTGAATCTGGATTTTCCGGAGGGAGACATACAAATAGCATTCTGATATAATTTCACCTGATGTAAATTTTTTATAAAGTTTAAAAAATTTTAAAAGTATAGTTGACATACAATATTTTATCAGTTTCAGGCGTATAGCACAGTGATTCGATATCTATATTCCTTACACTGTGGTCACCAAAGTAAGTCTCGTCACCATCTGTCACCATACAGAGTTGTTAGGGTGGTGTTGACCATTTTCCCCATGCTGTACATTACCTGCCCGTTTGAAAGGCCATAAAAGGAAAAGACTCTGTTATTCCTGTAAAACTTGAGAACTCCTAGTAGCTTGAGGCTGGGGCCGTCCAGTCTGGAAATCTGGTCCAGGCCCCTGGCAGAGCCACAGGGTGGTCCTCCAACCCATGTTGAATATCAGCGGCTCCACGGCCTGGGACAGCCTGCCACAGTCCTTCCCTGTCTGCTCTGTGTGTCTGTGAGGCCTGTTGCAGTGCCGGTGCAGAAGACGCTTGCTGTGTTCTCTGAGCCCGGTGGGCATTCCTTGCCTCCCCGTGGGCTGTAATGGTTTTATCCGACCCAGGAAGCCCTCTGAACCACAGGCTGCTCTCCCTTCTCCCACCCAGCAGGGCCTCAGCGTGGCGGGAGGAGGTAGGGGTGCTCTCAGGTGCCATTCCACGTGCTGGGAGATTCAGACCAGCTCCTGACTTCTTGTCTTCGGCAGAAGCACTGAGTTCTTTGTAAGAAGGACAAATGTATTTCACCCTGATTTAGATCTCAAAACTGGGCCATATAGGTATTTGAAAGTCCTACCTTGTGAGTTAATGCTAGTCGCATGCCAATAAGTCTTTGTTGATTATATATGAAGTGTTCATATGTTGGCATAACTACCCTGGGAATTAAGGTTTTTGTGACCTGGGCCTGCATGATGAAAACATGCTTTGGGACAGAGTTATGAGGTGGGGCTGCCTGAGAACCTCCTGTAGCTGCGTGAGGTGGTAGGGATCAGCGGCTGGCGGGGTGAGGCCGACCACGTGGAAGCTCAGCGTGCCCTCTCACATGCTCCGTAAGTGAACATCCGTCCCCCACAACCCCAGAGCCCCGCCCCCCTGCTACCATGGCTCGGTGTGCTGGACGTTGAGTGTTGTGCAGGGGCCCCACGAGGACAGGCTCTCTTGGGGTGCCTGCTGATTCTTAGCTTCTTGCTTACAAAGAGCGAAAAGTGTCTTGAATGGAGGGAAAGGGTTTTAGAGCACTCCAGCATGACCAGTTCTTGACCTGGCCAGCACAGTGCCTCGAAGCCCCTCTCACACTCCTCTCCCTTGTGCTTTTCCTCTTTCTTGGTTCAGTTTCTACGGTACAGGCCTCATCGCCGACCATGGCTTCACCAGCCCTGAGCGCACCCCCGGGGTCTTCATCCTGTTTGACGAGGACCGCTTCGGGTTCATCTGGTTGGAGCTGAAATCCTTCAGCCTGTACAGCAGGGTCCAGGCCACCTTCCGCAATGCGGACGCGCCGTCCCCACAGGCCTTCGAGGAGATGCTCAAGAACATTCAGTCCCTGACCTCCTGACGGCCCCTCTTCTTGCGGGGGTGGCTCCAGACCCCGCGGCCCGGGAAGAGCAGCAGCATGCACTTTTGAGATCCAGCCTTCCGACCAGAGCGCCCACCTTCTTGTAGGCGTCTCGGCCCAGCCACCTGAAGTACTTTCTGTAGAGTGTGTGCCGCAGGCCTGCACACTTGTCAGTAGCTGATGGGAAAGCTGAGCTGAGCATGTCTTAGAACAAAACAAAACAAACAAAAAAAGATTTGGAAAAATTGAATTTGTCTTTGGCTCACTGACGGTTTTCTAGGGAAAACAAAATCCTCCTTCAGGGAAGTTCATGCCATCACTCAGTCTCTTGATTTAAGGGGGGTCCAGTGTGGGGGGTGCCAGCTGCACCATTTGCTCTGCAGGAAGCAAATGAAAGTGGCCATGGGCCCGTGAGGGCCTTGGCGAGGCGACCTTCCGTGCAGCCTGGGCAGGAAGGCGGGGCAGAGTATGTGGAAAGAGAGCCCTAGCGAATTGGGGGTATCAGTCTCAGAACTGAGGACTGAATTCCCGTTTCTCTTTTTTTTTTGCTTTGTTTTATTTCTGTTTGTTTTTGTTGTCTTTTTTTCTTTATCCTTTTTTCTCTTTTTTGTGAATTCCCATTTCTCCACTGACACACTTGGATTTTGGACAAAAGCATTTCACCCGCATCCCTGTTTCCGAATCAGGAATGGGCTAGTGGTATGGGTCGTTGGGGAGTGTCACTGCGGGTCTTTGAGCAGCTTGGAGGCCCTGTGAACAGCAACCCCGGTCCTGGTCCCTGGGCAGCACCCATGGGCTTGCCCTGGCCCCCCTCCAGGTTTAGAACCTTCCCTGCAGCCAGTTCTAGTTGGTATTCATTGCACACCCCCCCCCCCCCCCCACGTGCTCTGATGTTAGAACCGCAAACTCGGCCACATGTCCCAGAACTGGGTCAGGTCTACGTCTTTTTACCACCCTGCGGTTATTCCGTCTGCACGGTGTGCACTGGCGCTGTTCTGGGAGGTGTTAAAGCATCAGAAGTGGCTGCACATGAGGACCGTGCAGCCCCTTCACAGCCGAGAGGGCAGCTTTCTAGAAAAGTCACCCTGTGGGCATCAGGGTGCACTTTGGAGACCAGGACCCTCCTGCATGGAGACCCTGAGCACTGACTCTTCTACTGGCACTGTGTCCATGTTGGGTTGACTGCATTTGGGGACCCCCCTCTGAGGTCCCTGCTAATCTCAGTGTCTCCTGAAGAATGGAGCCCTAAATGCGTGCTGGCCTCCAAGAATGTTTCAGCTCTCCCTGCAGCCTACAGAGAGCCATCTCCACACCACCTGCCCAGGTGTGCGCTTTGTGGAGGGCAGGACAGAGTTTTGTCCCCTCTTCATCGCTTGTCCTCGTTGGCTGGGTTGTCCTGAGTGCGAGGACTCCCAGGGAAGGGGGCAGCTTTGTGGTGCCTTCATACAGAGACCAGTCTGCGTTGTCTTGTGAAATGTGTCCTCTGTTTTCCCGATTAATTTCTCCTTGACTGGCCTTTTTTTTTGAAATAAAAAAAATCCCCACTGCCCTAACTTCAGTTCATTTGGCAACTTTGACCTTCTTTTGCTTCCCAGTGTCACAATCGACAGGCTGTGGGACACATTCCCTGAATGGCAGACTGACCCTCCCAGGAGGTTCTGTGGAGACCCGGAGAGACAAGTGGAGGAGATGAGGTCCCACCTGGGCAGCTGCAGGGTTCAGCCGCCCAGCACTATCAGCTGAATCTCATCAGAGGTGCATACCCAGGGCTCACCTTCCAGATCCTTCTAGCAGGTCCTGCAGTCAAGTTGAGGCATGGTCCCAGTTTCCACATCTTTTGCAGGACCGAGCCCACAAGTGTCACTGCTCCCGTCTGGCAGTATGATGTTTTTCTCTCGTGCCCAGCGTGGCCAGCCCTGAACCACTCATGATAACTACGGCCATGAAGCAGTGAGGAAAATGAAGATGAAGGACAACGAGGCCTGCTGGCTCTTGTTCCCAGAGTCTCACCATTGTCTAAGTAAAATCAAGAAAATGCCTGTTTCACCCCGAGCCTGAGGCTGGCTCTGAGGGACCCCTCTTCCATCTGAGGCCTCCCCTAAGCACTGTAAAGCGCACGTGACTCGAAGATGAGCACTTCCGATTATAAACCAGTCTCAGATGGGAATGATGTAACCTGCCTCTGGTGTCTGGGTCTATACATGTTTCTACCAATAGTGGCTAAAATAACCCTCGTTTGTAGGCTGTTGGCTGTGTTCACATCAGCCCTGTCTCTGGTGTGAGGTGCAGCCCCAAACCCTGTGGGGCCTGTCTACCTGGCAGTGGCCGCAGTGACACCAGGCAGGACCAGCAGCTGTTGTCCAGAGTATGTGTTGTCTTCCCACTCTGATGTGTCCTTTGTTTCCAGGTTAGTGGGTGAATGTGCAGGGACCCAGCACCAGCTGGCTCCCCTTGGTCAATGGACTGGTCAGGCAGCTCATTTGGACTTGCCACATGGATTAACTTCCAATGATTTAACCAGACCTGAATGACCCACTTTAGGGACCAGCAGTGCCCATTTGGTGCTTGATTCGGGGAAGGTGGCAGTTGGCCTAGGAGCTTCCTTAGACATTTTTCCATTGTTGGCACCACCTTCACTTGCCATCTTGCTGCTGTGAGATTGGGTAAGGTAAGTCTGTTGTGTGGACTGGGAGAAACAGCTGCATCTCTGCATACCTGAACGAGCCCTGCTCTCTGCTCCAACCTGACGAGGATGTCATTGGAGGTTTCTAACAAGTCACTGGAGATTCTTCTGTACTGAAGTGAATGCTCGTTGCATGAGACTTTTTTCCCCAATGAGGTGACATGGGTCTAGCCGTACATCCACTTATATCTGCCCGTCTAGCTCAGACTGCCAGTGTCTACTGCTGCGTGCGAGCAGGTTTGAAGGCCTGGCAGTGGGAGAGTTCCCAACTCCTTTCGCAGTCCAGACTGGGACCTCCCTCCCTAACCACATGCCGGGTCTGGGCGCCTGGCTCACTGGCTGGTGCTCACTGCCGCAGCTGCCCTGCTCCTTTTCCTCCCTCACCCTTCTGTCCCAACACCAGGCGGCTCAGGACCAGGCACGTCTGCCTGGCCAGCGTAGAGGGCAGGGGCACACACAGTGGTTCAACTAGCTAGGTGCAGGCAGTCCTCCATTCCTGCTTCATGCAAAACTAGCCCAGGATTCGAGTTCACATGGCAGGCCTTTTCTTTCTCTGAGAATGTGGTGTTGACTGTAGCCCAGACAGCCCTCTCCCTTAGCTAGCTGATTCTCTACCCTGAGGACACTTCAGAGTGAGTCACTTTTTAGTGCCCGTGAGCAGTGACAGAGAGGAACAGAAACCTGCTTAGTCCCTTTGCCATTTGGTGAACTTGGTCACGGGTGTCTTGGAATTTCCTGTGTTTCTCGCGGCCGTGGTGTCAGGTGCACAGACCGAGCAGCCTGCTGTACGGCTCAGAGCTTGGAGGAAGCAGCCGTGTTCTCTTGGAACCCTCACTGCCGTCATGTTCCAGCTGCTAGGAGTGCTACGGATGTCCCCATACAGCCCCCACCTGCCTTGAGAGAACACCCCAATTCATGGGCCATCCCAGTGGTAGCATAGGCTAACCCCTCTGTCTTTATTTTCGGGAGAAGATCTGGAATGTAATTTGACTAAACACTCTCAGAAGTATTTAAAGAGAAGAAAGCCACTGTTAGGACAAGGATCTCAAGGTCTGAACAGTTAGTACTATTACTAAATGCTATTCTTGCTAAGTGTTAAAATGTAACAGCACTTTTTCAGAGGCAGCTGTCAAGGATGAGCTTAGTCAGAAGGCAACCTGATAGGGTTAGCTGACTGCCAAGAAGAAATGAACGTACAGTTTACCAAATAGTACATACAAGCAATGGGGGAGCCTCCCTTGGGGGAGACAGCTTTGGATGTGAGTCTGTCCTGTTCACTTGCTTCAAGTAAATGAGACCAGCCAAGGACAACCACATCTCCTTGAATAGAACACCCCAAGTGACAAACGCCTCGAGTCTGGTAACACCACAACGCCATCAGTTTGCCTGACACTGTCATCGGGAATGAGATGTGCACAAATGTGCTTGTATTCACACAGGCACAGATCACATGGCACCCTTCGGGCACTGTGAGGACTGGGGCCCTCCCTCCGAGCCCCTGGGAGCTCTTGGAGGCTTCTGATCAGAAGGTGGCTCTGGCTGCCACGTTGAGAAGGGGCTGCAGGTGAAGAAGGTGGTGGGAGATGTCTCCCAGGAGGCTGCTTTGGGGATTCCGGTAAGGGTTGACACACCCGACCCCTGGGAAGTGACAAGTCTCCGGGTGAAGAGTTGTGGGCTGCCATACTGGGTTGGGGGGAGGAAAAGAAAAGAGCTGATGCCACTTTGGCCCGTGTGCCAGTGGCCCAAACGGAGTTTTGGGACTGGCCTGCTGGTGGCTCGGTCCCGGAGCTCACCTCACAGAGCCACTGCGACCACTCAGTAGACAGCAGGTGCCTGCGTAAACGATA
This sequence comes from Macrotus californicus, assembly GCA_007922815.1. Taxonomy (NCBI): domain Eukaryota; kingdom Metazoa; phylum Chordata; class Mammalia; order Chiroptera; family Phyllostomidae; genus Macrotus; species Macrotus californicus. The sequence continues at coordinate 108,187 of VMDR010001565.1, forward strand.
GGCTGTCCAGATGGGTGGGAGCAAGCTAAGGATGGGGAGCAGGAAGGGCCCCCTGGGGTAATTGGTGAAGAGATGGGGGCCAAGGCGAAATAGTTGGGGGGGCATTGCCCAGGTAACTGAGTGCACCACCCCCAGCAAGATGGTGGGCAGGAGGAAGTCCTTACATTGAGCACACCCAAGGCTAGCAAGATAATTGGGTATGAGGGGAAAAGCCCTCCTATCTCCTTCCAGTACCTCACTGGGGGCAGCACATATCCAAATAGAAGCTAACATGGCGACAGGGGAGGTGCTGATCAAAGGGACCTGTCAGTCTAGCCAGGAGAGAGAAGGGATTGGGAGGTGGACCCACCGAAAGCAAAAGAAAGCACCTGGTCCCTCCCCAGCTGATAAAAAGCCAGGGGGGATGAAGAAACATTCTTGCCCACCTGGTGAACACATTGGTTGGTGTGTCTGTGGGACCTTGTGGCCCTAGAAGCTACATAGCCTACGGTGGCGCTGGCCCCACGTGCGGGAACAAGAGAGCCTGAAGCTGGAGAGCAGCCAGGAACAAGCTAAGCTACCAGGTTGACTGCTCAGCAGCCACCTGAGGGTCCCAAAGGACAGTACTTTAAATGGGAACAGGAGCTCTGGACTCTGTCTTATTTTTTTTAATGATTTTATTTTTAGAGAAAGGTGAAGGGAGGGGAAAAAGAGAGGGAGAGAAATAATCTATGCAAGAGAGAAACATCATTCAGTTGTCTCTTGTATGTGCCCCAACCAGGACCAAACCCTCGACCCAGGTGTGTATCCTGACCAAGAAGCAAACCTGTGACCTTTAACTTTGCTGGATGACACCAACCAACTGAACCACACAGGTCAGGGTGGACTCTGCCTTTTGTTTTGGTCTTGCTGAAGACAGCTGGGTTTTGTCTGGGTTTGCGGAAGAGATGGGCTTTGAGACAAGAGTCTGCCATTCCCCCACATTATGCAACATCTAAAAAAAAAACCAACCCCAAAACAAAAAACTTCTTTCTTTTCTTACTGGCCTCTGGCTCTAGAGGCAGCCTCTGGCGGTGGCGAGCAGCTGAACCCCGCTTTGGTTGGGTAGCACCTGGACACTGGCTCAGGGCAGCTGCCATTCCAGCCTGGGAGCCTGGCAGCAGAGGAGGAATTTACAGGACACCCTTGTTCAGTCACTCAGAGAATGCCTGCTGAGTGCTATGTGGACGGCCAAGAGGCAGGCTTGGACCTAGACCCAATTCTTGTCCTCTCCTCTAGCTCCCTCCAGGATGCAGGATGAAGATGAAGGCTGGCTGAGTCTGGTGGATGCTCCTCATCACCACAGAGCTTCTCTCTATTCCCAGAGTTCCATGATTGCATTGGAAGGCAAGCTTCCATTGATGGCCATAGGCAAGTGAGACACTTCTCAGAACCCCTCTTCTCCTAGAGGACACTGGTGATCTCAGGGAAGCACTAAGATGTGGGTCCTTGGTGTGTGTGGGGGACATGTAGGGAGTGATGTGATGGTGACAGAGGCATTTGAACCTGGCTGTCTGGCTTGGGCTGTGCCCCTTTCACAGTGCTCTGATGACAGGAGAAGGATGATGGTGGGTTCCGTGTTTCCCGGCACATTGCAGGAGGACACAGTGAAGGGGAGACCCTGACACTGAAGTTTTACAGCTCATTGAGGGGGAAACGCTAGTCACAGACTGAGAGGCGAGGAGAATTGTGGGCACGGTGAAACCGGATCCCAGGAGGAAAGGGTAAGGGTTTGGCAGCAGTCTCCCAGGATGATGTCCACCAGTGGGGACCAGGCACATAACACAGAAGTCCCCCACTAAGGAACGTGAAATTTAAAAAGTTATAGTTTCTAGATGTTATGTTACAGTTATGTTTTAACTTAACCCACAGGATTTAGATTTGTAGAGCCCCTTTTCTATGCCCGTGGTGCGTCAGTTAAGCTGAATGCTTAAGCTGAATGCAAGTCTGCATCCTGCTCTCATGCAGGGACCCTTGGTTGGTAAAGACCCCGCCCATCTGCACCATGACTCAGGAACTTAAAGCCCTTGCCCTGCTCTCCCTTCCCTTCCCTGGGAACTTTGGAAACTAGAGCCAGCACAGAAACGTTTGACAGTTACAGGCTTCTCTGGTCCCACTTCCCTCCCCAGAGACAGTGGCAATGAGCCAACTCTTGCTTAAAGTGGGAAGGGAAAGGGAGATGGGTTGTCATGGTCCCATCCAGCAGAACCACGTGTTGTTGTGGGATGCTTGTCCTATATCCCCAGACAAGTGATGAACAAATTCACGTGGACTAAAGGAATCCCGTGGAGAAAAGGGATGTGTGTGGCTGTGCTCTCAGAGAGAAAAAAGCCCTCACTCCTGCCTTGACATGCTTTTATTGATATTCTAGGTACATCTAGGATGGTTCTCATTAACTATGCACAGGTTCGCTTTGGGTGGATACCTTTTACAGATAATGAAGGAAAGAATGTTGCTGGTTACTTCAAAGAGAAAGGTCATCTACAAATGTAAAGGAGAGAAGGCTGGGCTGTTTACATTCATGCTTGGGAAGTCTAGCACAAGTCACAGTAAACTTCTGCTGTCTCCATCCCAGGTGAGGGAGTTTTTGCAAGAGCAAGTTTCAAAGTGGCCTAGGGACAATGCATGCCTGATTCCCCACGGGAGACCTATCCATGGATGTTACCTGCATGCCACATGCGTCTGGACTGCGTTCAGAACCAGAGCTGAGCCACAGGCCACATCACACATGAATAGGTTCCCCATAATTGGCTACAATTTGCCATACTCAGGTAGTGACGGTCGATGTGCCTGGCTCTCCAGCGTCTTTCATGCTGTCTTACCTGATCTCAAACTTCCTATGGGATGGGTTCTATGGTATCACTAGTTTACTGACGAAACTGAGACTTGGAAAAGTTATGAGACTTGTCTGGTAATAGTAAGAGGTAGGGCGAGGATTGGGATCAGGCCCCTTGTTATTCTGAACACTTGGGGCAAGGTCCATGGGGTCTCCTTCAGATCACCAGCTGGTGTGGTGGTGGGTGTGCTTTCCTGGCTTTCAACATCATCATTTTGGCGGTTAGCCTCTTTGTCAGTGTGCTTCATTCATCTACTTTGTTGTGGGCTGTGAATGTGGGTTCTTTTTATTGGCACATAGTGAATATGCCACACGTTTTTTAAGGAAATCTGCCCTCCTATGGACATTTGGGTCATCTCCAGTTTGGAGCTGTTAGCAGAACATTGCTGTGGATGTTTTTGCCCATGTCTTCTGGTGGACATAAGTTCTCATTTCTCTTGGGTCTATACTTGGGCAAGAAACTGCTTTGTCGTCAAGTATTCAAGTTTAGGTTTTGTAATGCCGCCAAACAGTTTGTCAACACAATTGTATCTATTTCATGAGCAATGTATGGGGAGTTCCACCTGCCACATCCTCAGAAACTTGGTATCTTCAGTCCTTTTCATTTTAGCCATTCCTGGTTGGGATGGGGACAGTAATGAGCTATTCTTGACATGAAAGGACAAGGCAGTGTCCCAGTAGTGATGGCCAGACTTCTAGGAGGCATGAACCTGTCCCCTACGCTGCAGCCATGTTCTAGGGGGCTCAGGAGCATTGAAACAGCAGGGTGGCCAAGCGTGCTCCAAAGTGGGCAGAAACAAGACAGCTACCTGTCAATAAAATGCTAGGCTAATGAGATTCCTGGGTAATGTTGTCACTAGCTAGTAAGAGACCAGTGATGACTTTTATAAACATAGAGATACAGAGGGTAAGGTTTCAGATATTTAGCAGCTAATGTGGGAGGGGCACTGCCCAATTAGCATGGGTGCTGGCCAGAAGAGCATGCATGTGTGTACTAGCTTGGGCACTCAGTCCTGCTCACAGGTCACTACCTTAATGGCTAGAAAGCAGAGCCAAGAAAGCTGAGCAGTGCCTGTGAGTGCCCTGTTTGTTCCCAGTCAGAGCACAGCACACTGGGGTGTTGTCCATCAGGGCTACAGCTCCTTTTATGATGGTTTGGGCAAACACTGGCATCGAGAGTATGCAAGTCAGCAAGAAAATTCTGAAAAGTGTGTAAAAACGCACTTCCAAGAAATACACATTGAACTTTGTGACAAACTAAAGGAACATACAGAAGCAGAATGCATTTGGTTTTACGAAAACGTAAAGACATAATCCTGTTTTCATTTTAGCAGCTGTGCCGAGCACGCACATGTGCGGGGCAGTGAGGGCGGAGGGAGGGGAGACTAAGGGGCAGAGGAAAAGAGGCCAAAGGGTTCAGAACAGCAGCGGGACCTTCGGGAGGACAGCTGTTTTGAATTCCACGGCCTTTTACCCTTCAGGTTGCTCAAGAAATACACATTTCTCTAAAAGTCACAATTTGAGCCCATCGGTAGGGGCGTCAGATTCAGCAAGTGAAATGCACAATTAAATACGAATTCCACTAAGACAGCTCAGAACTTTAAATACAAGTATATGCCAAATTCTGCGTGTGGGATACTCAGGCCGAAATGCTGCCTGGCTCCGCGAAACCAACCTTTGGACCGCGTCTGCGAGCCCCTGTAAGGCCGCGGGTCCCACCTCCTTCTTCCAGGGAACAGAACCATCCTCACCCCAGGCTGGGACGCCCCGGCAGCAGTCTGTCGGAAGTGGTGAGTGGGCATTCCCAGTGGGGGTAGGTGGGCTTTTCGGGCTGACGCCCACCCGTGCCAGCCCGCTGGGCGGGACAAACAAGGACAAGGGGGCTGGTCCGACCTGCGCTGTTTTGACCGCCCTGCACTACCGACCCGCTAAACTCCGAGGTCAGTTCCACCAGGAACCAATCAGCCGCCACCTAAGTGCACCTGCTTGGGAGGCAGCGCCTTATTGGCTGGAGACCCACCAATCAGCGGGGCAGAGCGGGGCGCTCAGAGGGGCGGTAGTGCTGGAAGCGGGCGCCGGGGACAGAAAAGGGCACTGTGGTCCAGGGCCTGCGAGGTGGAGGGGAGGGGGCGATGGGTGGTTGTGTGTGTGTGTGTCGGGGGGGGGGCTGTGTGCACAAAGGGCAATTTCTTGTTTCACCGAGAATGTAGGGGAAAGTCCTCCGGCATGGATGTATCCAGGTGCTCAAGGACTGTGGTCAAGGACTGACTGTCTCCATCTCTCAGCTTTGCTTTCCTGTGTGCTGGCTTTTCCCTTGGAGGCAAGATGACCACCACGACCTCTAGAGGCTTATATCCTCAGCATAAAAGGAGATTGTTTTTACCAGTTAATTATAGCACAAAGTCCCAGAATGAGTTTCATTGGACTGACTTAGTAGATAAAACCATTCTAAGCCAATGCCTGAGATGAGCTGGACCAAACTTTCCAGCCTGGGGAGTCAGGGCTTCCAGCCTGTTTCAGCTACAGGAACCGAGATGGGCGTGGTGCCCGTGGGACAGCTACGCTGTCATTACCAGCTGGCTGCTTGGGTGTTAGGCAGGGCAACCTCCCACATCCTCTGTTTTCAAATATTAGCTGGGTGAGTTGCTCTCAATGACCGGAAGCCATTGCTGTAATAAAATAGCAATAATAATTTTCATAAAAATGAAACACAAACATATCATTCATGTTTTCCATGTTATTGCTGTAATAAAATAGCAATAAGTACAATAATAATGAAACACAAAACACTTCTATCACTCTTATGGTTTCCATATTACAAATCACTTTTCACACATTCCATTTATGTCCACTGGAGATTCCATATGGCCAACATTCTTCAGTTTTGGGGGAGAGAATGAGGAAGCGTAACCCCGAATCTGTCATCCCAGAGACAAAGCACCCAGGTTTTTATGCTGGAAGGAAGTAAATGTGCAGTGTTGACAATGTTTTTCTTCAGTATTCTAAGCAAGCTGGGAGGTGACTGATAAAGCATCATAGGTGTGATCGGCAGCTCCATGTTTTGGGAAGTTCTCACCAGGTTGGAATGTTCCTGTCTTTCCCAAAGTGCCTAGCCCAAGTTTAACTGAAGTGTGCCTGAACAAGTAGGTTCAGGAATGCAGGATCCCGCAATAACCCAATATCAGGGAACCCCTAGACATTAGCACATGACCCCACACACACCTTCTGTTATCATCACTCCCTACCCTCTTAGGCTTGAAAGGATGACCCCTTCCACCCCTGGGGTTTAATGATATGAACCAGTTTCAGGAAGGCTGGCCTAGGCTCTCACCCTAGCACTCTTGTCCCCAATTTACACAGAGCCCAGGGCTTTCTAAGCCTTCCTTTTCTTCTTTTCTAGGAAGAGCAAATTTTAAACCTTTGGGAAAGAAGTGTGCCTCACAGATGTTTTGGTAAGGAAAGCAATCCCTTAGCTACTTTACCCTATCTCCGACATGCTGCTGGGGTGGGGAGAGTGGAGAATATGGGTCTAGAAGCAGCATCTCATGAGAAAATGTGTCATACACAGGAGTTCATGGTTGTAGGGGCCATCACTGAGCCGCTAAAATCTCTGTGTAGGGTCACCCACTGCCTATCCCTAGTCCCGAGTTCCTCATGACACTTTGAGACAGGTGATTCAGGAGGCCGGGGAGAACCAACACTGCCACCTAAAGTATCTGCTGTGGGCATCAGCACCTTCATCTGCCCACGGAGAGGATGACTTCCCCTCTCCTTCCTGCCTGTAGCTGTGGGGAGGTCACATGGGATGGATGTGGAAGTCTTTGCAAATGGAAAGCCCTGTATGCAGATTGACACATAACCGCAAAGAGAGCAATCATCTCCCTGTTAGAGTTGGTTGTACTTCCCCATTTTCAGGGCTGGAACCTGAGATCGCTCATGATAATGCAGCAGTAAGTGGTCACCAATCCCAGCTCACCTGTTCTGCAGGCTCTGGTGGCCCCCCTCTAAATGACTTTGGAGGACGAGCCATGGTAGCCTGCCTCTTTCTGAGCAGCAGCAGAAGACAAGGCCCTGTCCCTTCCCTTGGACACCCAGCCTCAACCCTGGCTGCCTCTGAGCAATGATTTACGCTTCCAGAGAGTTCTTTGGCTCACATCACAATACAGCATCATGTTCAATTCTATCTTTTCTGACTCTTGCTCAGATGTGTCCTGTCCCCAGGACTGTTCACTAAGAGCCCATCTGCTGTGGGTACCAGTCTAGATTCAGAGGCTGCCTACGAGTGCCCATGGCTGAGGCAGTGCTACCTTACTGGGTCCCCCTGTCCCTGGGACCCTGAAACAACAGGTAAGTGACTTGAACCAGGGGTTCTTTACCTGGGTCCAAGGGGATCAGTTACCCCCTCAGAAGCGTAAGAATTATCAGTATTATATGAATGATATTTTAAAATTTGTGGAAGATAGTTTGTGGTTTTTATAACCAGATTCTTTTAAAAACAAGATTTATGGAGTTATGATTGACATATGATAAACTGCACATATATAAAGTATACAATTGCTAAGTCTTGACATCTGTATACACGACCACCATTGAGATAATGTACATACACACAACCCTAAAGAGTTTCCTTTTGCCCCTTTGTAACTCTCCCTGCCTTGCCATCATCCCCTGGCAACCATGATCTGTTTCTGTTGCTATAGATTTGTTCACATTTTCTTGAATTTTATATAAATTTAATCATATATATATATATATATATATTTTTTTTTGGTCTAGCTTCTTTCACTCAGCACGGTTGTTTTTGAGATTCATCTACATGGCTGTGTGTATAAATAGTTTGTTCCTTTTTACTGCTGATTAGTGTTCCCTTTATATGAACGGACCACAGTTTATCCATTTGTTCAGTGAAGGACATGGGTCGCTTTCAGAAGTTTTGTCTATTTATAGAGCTGCTATGAACATTTGTGTACAAGTCTTTGTATTGTATTAACATGCCTTCATTTTTCTTGGGCAAATGCCTAGGAGTGGAGTTGCTGGATCATATGGTAGGTCTATACTATCAACTGGGTTTCCAAAGTGGCTATGTCGTTCCATCCCTACCGGTAACACAGCGTTCAGGTTTCTCCACATCCTCACTAACACTTGGTTTGGTCGGTCTTTTAAATTTTAGCCATCTTAATAGGTGCATATCTCATTATGGTTTTAATCAGTAATTCTATTATGGCAAACGGTGTCGACATCTCTTTGTATGATTTTGCATATCTTATGTGCTGTGTATCTGTTCAGATATTTTGCCCATTTAGAAAAAATGGGTTGTTTGTTTTTATTACTGAGTTTTGAGAGTTCTTTATATATTCTGGATGCAAGTTCTTTATCTGATATTCAAGGAGCAAATCTTTTCTCCCTGTCTTTGGCTTGTCTTTTTATCCTCTTAATTTTCAAAGAGCAGAAGTTTTAAATTTTGATGAAGTCCAATTTATCAAATTGACCTTCTTCTGGATCTTGCTTAGGTGTGCCCACCCTCAGCAAGCAGTGGATTATGCTTTCCAAGCATTTCTAGAAATTTTTGCCTAATCCAAGATCAGAAAGATTTCTTCCAGAAGTTTTAGAGTTTACAGTTCATGTTAGTTCCTGTGGTCCATTTTAAGTTAATTTTTGTCTATGGAACGAGGTGTGTATTGAGTTGTTTTTTTTGCATATGGATGTCTTGTTGCTGTAACATTATACAAGGTCTGTCCAGAAGGTTTCCAGCCATGTATTATGAAAAATAGAGACTTTTATTGAAGAAGATTCAAGATACAAGAAACACTGTGCCTTGAAACAGTGACACCTCAGGCCCCTTCACGGTAGGACCCCTGGGACCTCACACAGTTCTCACAATTGCCATCAGCTGCCCCATTGTATTTTCCTGAATCTCTTCGATGGTCTGAAATCTCTTCCCTTTCAGAAGTGATTTTAGTTTTAGGAAAAACCAGAAGTATCAGGGTGCCAAATCTGGGCTGTATGGGAGCTGAGTCACCTCGGTGATCTGATGTTTCACCAAAAACTGCACTAGACGTGATGCACGAGCGAGTGTGTTGTGGTGATGAAGCTGCCAGTCACCAGTTGCCCATAGCTGCAGCCTTCTGAATCATCTGAATAATTTCTGTGGAGGAATGTTCAAGCTTCATGCAAGTACCACCCTGTTGTTTGTGTCCATGCATCCTTTTTCTTTTTTGCTCCACTCCGCCACCCCCCAACCTCCCCACCCTATAGCTGTGTCCTGCTCTCTGTGAGTCTGTCTCTGTTTTGTTTGTTTGTTCAGTTTGTTCACTAGGTTCCACATATGAATGAAATCATGTGGTATTTGTCTTTCTCTGACTGGCTTATTTCACTTAGCATAATGTTCTCCAGGTCCATCTATACTGTCCCAAATGGTAACATTTTATTCTTTTTTATGGACAAGTAGTATTCCATCGTGTAAATGTCCCCTAGTTGTTTTATCCACTCATCCACTGATGGACACTCGAGCTGCTTCCAAATCTTGGCAATTGTAAATAATGCTGCTATGAACATAGGGGTTCCTATATTCTTTTGAATTACTGTTTTAGGTTTCTTCAGATAAACCCCCAGAAGTGGAACTGCTGGGTCAAAAAGGCGTTCCATTTTGTATTTCATATTTTTGATAACATTGTTTTTAAAATTCAATTTATGATTGCTCATTGTATTTAGAAATACCATTGACTTTTGTATTTTGATTTTTTAATCCCACAATATTGCTAAACTCATTTATTCTAGCATCATTTTTTTTGTAGATTTCATCTGATTTTCTGCATAGATGATCTTGTCACCTGCAGGTAAACATGGTTCTATTTCTTCCTTTCCAAGCTGGATGCCTTTTATTTACTTTACTTGCCGGTGCAGTGGCTAGAACTTCTGGTACACTGTTGAATGCAGTGAGGAGACAAGACACCCTTGTCTTTTTCTTGATCGTAGAGCATTTTCACCATTAACATGACGTTAACTGTGAGTTTAAATGCCCTGATTGGGCTGAGAAAGTTCCCTGTGTGTTCCTAGTTTGCTGAGAACTTTGACCAGAAATGAATATTGGCTTCTGCCTTTGTCTATTGAGGTCATCATATGGTTTTTCTTTTTCGGTTTGTTGATATGATAAATTACATTAATTAGTTTTCAAAAGTTAAACTAGCCATTCCCAGAATAAAACTGATCTAATCATGATGGATTATACTTTTGATATATTTGATTAGAAGTTTTGCATCTGTATTTGTGAGGAATATTGGTCTGCACGTTTCTCAAAGCGCCTTTGTTTTTGTATTAGGGTAATGCTGGCTTTGTGAATGAGTTGGGAAGTATACCATCATTTTTCTGAAAGACTTTGTGTAAAATTGACAATATTTATTTTTTTGAGTGTTTGGAAGAATTTGCTAATAAAGCCGTATGGGCCTGGAGCTTCCTTTGTGGGAAGGTTTTAACTACAATTTAATTTATCTCGTAAATACAGAGCTATTTAGGTTATCTACTTCTTCTTGAGTAAGCTTTAGTAGCTTGTGCCTCCCAAGGAATTTCTCCATTAGGTCACTGCTGTGAGTTTATTGGCATAATGTTGTTCATTGTGCTCTCTTATCACCCTTTTAATATCAGTAGAATCTGCAGTGATGCCACCTCTCTCATTTCTTGCTTTTAATAAACTCTCAAAGAAGGGGTCAGTGACATCAAATTAACTAGGTCATACTGTTCTAGGCACTGATGAAAGCCTCAGGTCATTGTATCATTTAAGGTTGGGCAGGGTAGGTATCATCACACCCCTTAGCAGATGGGTAAACTAAGGTCCAAAGGGGAACAGGGCCTTGTCCTCGGTCACATAGTCAGTCTATAGCAGATCATGGATTAGAATCCAGGTCTCTGGCTCTGAGTCCAGTCCCCACCAAGGTGTGCAGCTGGAACCAGGAAGGAGGCGTAAAGGCCGCTGGAAACCTGCGAGCATCTGTTGGCCCAGGCCCACATCTGGCTGCTGTCCTCCCTCCTGCTGCTGCCAGTCTGGTGCCTGGTTGAGCCAAAGCTGAGGGTGGGGTCTACCCTGCCCTGCTGGAAGGAACCGCAGAGTCACATGGCAAAGGGGAGGCTCCAGGGAGGGGTGGGGAATTGGATATGACCCACCACAACTCATGTACAAGCAATATGACACATATACTCTTAAAAATGCGAATGGTAGCATGCTGCACTTGCAAGGCTGCACTTCCCACTTAGCTCATGTCCTGACAGACTGGACCACCTTCCTGTTGCCAAAGGCCACACTACTTCCTCTTGTCCCCTGTCCTGTCGTGTATCGTTCCTTACTGGTGGGCATGCAGGCTGTTTGGTCACACCAGCCAATGCTGCAACGAGTGTTCCATGTGCACATTCTGCAAATGCACACGAGTCCCCTGGGATACAGTCCCAGGAGTGGACTGCTGGGATTGTTGGGTCAAAGACAGTCATTTGAGACTCTAACTGATGTTGTCAGAGTGCTAGCAGAGCCCTCTGTATGGCTGAGAGGGGTAGGGGTGTGAATGTTGTGCCCAAGGGCTGCTCCTGGAGGCCACCAGGCTCAGGACAGAGCCAGGTCTCTGCCTCCAGCCTGTGTGTCCTCTGTGTCCTGCTCTGCAGGTGGTGGGTTGTAGGGGGACCATGGAGGTGCTGGTGGCTCCCGCCCCAGAATGCTATGAAGGGGGGACCTGCTCTCTCAGCTGGGGGGTTCATTGTGCTTGTGGGAGGCATGTAGAGAGGAGCTCACCAGGCTCTGTCCCCGAGGCTGTTTGTCTAGGGTACAGCTCCATCCCCCTTTGGACCTTCTCTTCCCTTCCTCTCTGTTAGATCCAAAAGATGGTCCCAGTGGATATCCCCAAAGCCACCAAAGTGTGCCCCTGCCCAAGTCACCACTTTGGGGGCCGCCTCTTGGTGCCTAGGGATCAGGCTGTGATGCCCTACTGGGTGCCCCAGGTTGTAAGGTCTTACAAGAAGGTAAGAGGGGGGCTTTTACATCAATGAGGCCTGTGAGTGAGGGAGGGCCTTGGGAGGGACCCAGAGGTGAGGGGGGAGGGTGCTGGGCTCTTACCCCACAGAGGCCTCCACTGGTGTCCTGTGGGGAGGGTTCCTTTGAAAGTCCTGGCAAAGCAGCACAGAAGTGGTGTGTGTGGGATGGACCAGGTCACGTGTCCTGGTGGGACTTGGGAAGGGGGTACACTGCCCTCTGAAGACAGTGCCTGTCTCTGCTACCCTCTTTCCCGCCGTTTCTCCTGCCACCTCGTCCTCTCCCACCTCCGCCTCCTCCTCTTCTCTCTGTTCCACCACCTGGCTTACGTGCTCACCTCCTTGCCTCCCCCTGGCACCCCCTCCTCCCTCACCCCCTTCCAGCTCTCCTAGCCTGTCTGAGCATCCTGTGCTCCTAGCCCCAGCCCCGGCAGGCATGGAAGGTGGTGGTGGGAGGGAAGGTGTCAGGGAAGGACCATTGCTCTGAGTTTCTGTCCTCACTCTTCGCTCTGTCTGGTTCCTCCAGAGCCCTGGGTTCCAGCCAGTAAGTGCAGGTTGGCCAGGCCCAGCCCTTCTTGGCCCCCAACACCTTTCCTCCCGTGTGTGTCCTGGGTGGGAGTCAGAGGCTTCCTTCCTGCCTTCCCCCACATTCCAGGTGCTGGCTTTCCATCATCAGGCAGCAAACTGTCCCCAGAATTAAGACCCAGAGTCCTTTTAAAAGGA